>JAVJIF010018553.1:0-157454 GCA_038442645.1 Agave tequilana
TTGATTGTTGGCTTCAACCGCTTGATTTGGGAAGATTCATTTCAATCGGTTTTTCACCTCTCTTATTTGCCAAGATCTGTCCTGATTCCCTGATTTTGAATTTATTCTGAATTAAATCAAAATTTGATGGGCTTTTGGGCTTGTTTCTCTTTCCTTTCTTTTAGCAATGGGCCTACATTTAATAAAGAAGAATAAGACTTGTTAATAGGATTTATTGGATAAAAAGTATGGTAATGTGACAATGTATATGCAATATATGTGACTGATCATGTTTTATAAAAGAAAAGAAAAAACTAAATAAAGAGAGAATGTTGGTTTTGGAGTATTGTATGACCCGGGAAAGGAGAGGACAAGAATTCGCGATAAAAGTTTTCCTTGAATCAAATGAAAAGGATTACAACAAAAACTGTTCCTTCCGGTTACAAGGGAGGGAGAATATTGAATCTTGAATTCTCCCTTTGTTTAATGCTGGGTTCTTCGTGTGGCGGTGGAGAGTGAATCTTGTTCTCCGTTGACCAGATGACCGTCCTTCTGGGATCTCCTCTTCGGCCGGTAGAAAGAGTGACGCAGCTCTGTCTACCAAAACTCTAAAAGAGAAGGTAGGCGAAAGCTAGCTCGTACGCAGCGAACTTGCTGAAGAGTTGATCTGCTTCCTTTCTCTCTGTGTCGCCCTCTCCTTCCGGTTAATGCCTATTGCCTCTTGCCTCTTGATCTGATTGCCTCTTGATTCGATTGCCTCTTGATTGCCCCGACCTCATAGCAAACGAGGCTATTTATAGAGGTCTTAGGGGTGAACGTGCCCCCTGAAAGCGCTCCACAATGAGGGGCCACTTCCCCGCTACATGGGCGGTAACTACCCACGTGCCTGCTAAAGGCACGCCACGATGGGGGCTGATTTCCCTTACGTGTAGGCAGTGATTGGTCCCTTAACCAAGGCGGTTATAACTGAGACGCGGATTTTAGACCTTTGCGTCTTGAGGCTGGGACGCGGGTGTCGGGCCGACGCGCCTTGATGCTGAGACGCGGATGTCGAGCCAACGCGCCTTGATGCTGAGACGCGGGTGTCGAGCCAACGCGCCTTGATGCTGAGACGCGGGTGTCGAGCCAACGCGCCTTTATGCTGAGACGCGGGTGTCGAGCCAACGCGCCTTTATGCTGAGACGCGGATGGTAGTCCCTCGCGTCTAGAGCTTGAAACTTTGCTTTTCAATGGCTTGTCCTCCAGTAACTTTTGGACAGCCTACAGAACCCCCTCCAAAGTTTTCGATATTCCGCAGTTAACTGGGACGGATTTCGAAATACTTTGGATTTTAGCCATATTTGTTTTCATGACTGGACTGTTAGTGCTCCGGGTTTGATTTTATCTGGAGTTGGTCTTCGTGAGTGTACTGTTTGAACTCTTTGAAGCCACCAGAGTTGATCATGTTGAGTGTCTAGACGCGCAGTCTAAACCTCCCCGATTGCTTTTAGTCTGTCACGGGTGTGCTTTAAGCCAGGAGTGGTTGGTCGTCTACTTGCGTCAGTGTACTGTTGAACTGATTTTGCAGAAGCAGGAGACCGAACGCAGGTTCTTTTCGAAAAGCCGAGATGGTACTGCTTTAAAAGACGCGATTTCTGTAGGGTGCGTCCTTTGGCAATGGAAACGCGCCCGATCTTCTATGAGGCAGACGCGATGTTGGGCCCGCTGGGTCGGACGCGGACTTAGGAAAGACGCGACTCTAATAAAGACGTGATTTTCTGAGCGCAACGCGACTTTCTGGGTGCATTTATGGTGATGCTGACGGGGCATGTCCATCGGAGAGGTGCGTCCCTTGGGTGCGAATCTGTGCCGTGTCATGATTACGCCGCCAGCTGGCCTGGGGAACCGGCAGGATTTCACCTTTTGGCGCGCGGATTTCCTGGTTCATTAACTGAACCGCGCCACGTGTCAAATGATGACTCGCCGCGGAGCCGTGGCGCATGATCTTCTCTGTTCAAAAATGATTTGGTTCCACGCGTCAAGCGGTGACTCGCTGCAGCGTCTATCGGGCCACACGCCGCGTATCTTCGCGAATCCTTGGGCCTATAAATAGCCACATTTGGAGAGATACCTTTTCTTCTCCGAACGCACTTGCTCAAGAAAGAGAGTTCTCTTCTTCCTCTGTTCATCCTCACGTCAGATTCTTGATTAACGATGGCACCCAAGACCAAGCCAACCGCATCTTCTTCACGGGCGACCGTCGCCGAGGCCCAGAGGGGCGCTTCCTCTGCACAGGATGTCGCTTTCCCAGGTATAATGCCTTTTAGGCGTGGATTTCGCCATTAACGGAAGCTCATAGAACCCTAAGAATCCTTAACACAAAATATAACTCGTGTTTGATTCTCAGACGCGGTCTCAAACGCAGTCTTTAAGTTGATAACCGAGGCGCGAGTTTTGGACCCTCGCGCCATTGGGTCCTGCATTTTGGATTCTTCACTTAGAATATTTCTAATTGTGAAGGGTTCAGACGCGGACTTGGTTTGCAGAACGCGGATTTGATCCTTGCGTTCTGTTTCATCAGCTGCCGATTTTGATGAATCTGGCACTTGAGTCCAAGCACTTAGAAATCTGGGGATGTGAAAGGAAGGGAGTTACCCTCCTTAACTTCTGGCGATTATGGTGATGGAAGGGTTAAGGTGGATAACTCTCTTCTTTTCGCACCCCAGAAGTGACATCAAGGAGAATGTGGTGGAGACGCGGATCCTACAGGTCTGGACGCGGGTTTAATAATTCCTGCGTCCAGTATCTCTTCTGCGTTTGGACGCGGTTTCGCAGGTCTGGACGCGGATTTGATAATTCCTGCGTCCAGTATCTCTTCTGCGTTTGGACGCGGTTTTGCAGGTCTGGACGCGGATTTGATAATTCCTGCGTCCAGTATCTCTTCTGCGTCTGGGTTATGAACACTTAGTATTTTTTTCTTTTCTGACAAGATGTCTAATCAAGTGTCTTTTCCTTTTGCAGTGCCCCATCCTTCTGCCTCACTCGCCAAGACGCGCCACTTTGGACATGTAGGTGGTGCTGACCGGAACTTGACCTTTGTGCTCCGAAGGACTGTCCCTGTGACTGCTGACCAGTCGCAGGATCGCAGGGAGAGGCTCTCTAATGTTGACATGAGAACTCTTCGGGTACTTATGACCGATGCAGCATTCACAACGGATACTCACGTCAAGCTGGAGAAGCCTGCCTTCTTCTTCGGAGATCGTATCAACGATGGCGGCCATCGTGTGTATGACGGAACTTATAAATGGCTCCGTCAGATAAAGGGTGGAAGATTCTTTCTTCCGGACATGGAGAGGATGTTCCCGCTGTCCTACTTCCAGCACATGTCTGTCCCTCGGAAGATGGAATGGGACATTTCTCGATATGTCCCCGAGATTACTCTCGGTGATTTGGGTTCCCATAAAGTACACCGTCATGATAGCCATGACAGGTCGGTTCTCGGCCTATTCCCTGGGTCGCGCAAGTCTGAGGTTCCGGTTGGAGAGATACCATAACTTGGCACTACCTTCCTCAACGCGTTCATGGAAGCGGAGGGTGATTATCCGGTCGGGTTCCGTCCGCCCGGGTGGGTCCATTCCACGGAGAACTACTGGTGGGGCAGGATGGTGGGTTTCGTCCTCACCGATCTTGGGGATCTGCTAAAGCGTGTGGGACTGTACCCGGCGGTCAGGGCCGTATAGTGGGGTATCCCACCAGGCTCTCATAACTTCTTCGGGATCCTGGAGCGCTACAATCCTCTGACGGGGACATTCTTTACCCCGGTCGGAGAGATGGGTCTTGCACTGCACGAATTACATGAGGTCTCGGGGCTGTCAACAGGGGACATTCCCTATGAGGAATATGTTCCGACCACTGAGGAGCTTCACCTCTTGAAGAAAGAGTTTCCTCGGATGTACGAGACTTACTGGGAAGTGATGTGTCACTTCCACATTTGCGGTCAGTTAACCGCCTGGAGGTCGCAGGGAGTCAAGCAACTGTCTTGGGCCAGCTACTTGTTTAACAGTGTCAACAAGAAAGACCATCCGATAACCCGACTGGCTCCCAGCTCCGCCGAGGAAATTGAGGACAGGATCACCCAGGCTCCTGAAGGCTTCTACACCACGGTTTCGAACGAGGACGGTTTCGACCCTGACCTGGTTTTTGAAAGCTTCCACCATCAAGCCCGGACCCCTATCTCCGATAGGGCACTATTGGCGGGCTTCTTGATGTTGTGGCTGAAGCGTTGTGTGGTGCCCACGCTGCCACATGAAGCTATTGTTGCTGACGTGGTGTACCCGGCGGTGCTCCTAGCTCATGGCAACCCTATAGCCCTTCTCCCGGCCGTGGTGGCTGGCATTCAGAGCGGGTTGCGGGCGCTAACCAAGAGTTTCTGCGAGGCGCCGAAAACTGTCGACTCCCACGGCAAGCCGTATGTTGACTCAGAGGGGAATCCGATGGTGAAGCGCCCCAACCCTCGGATCGAGCTGCCTTATACGTACCTCATGGCTTGGTACGTGATGCACTGCCCTTCTCTGATGACGGCGGTGCGTTGGAGGGAGAGTTCCGTCCCTTTTGTACAGCGGTTGGAGGATTCGAGCTGGCGTGATCCTTATATATATTACGTCCGGAAGTGACTTTCGGATTCTGCGAACTACCAGCTCAATCGCTGCTTCCCCGAGATCTCTGGTGCATCTTTCGGGGATCTATTTGCTGATTCCGCAGGCCCAGATGGTTTCACGAGGTTGTCCGCAGGAGTTTTCTGGTGGTTGATCAATATTCGGCCCGGGTATGTGCTCTTCCGACAAGGGACTTCATGCACGATCGAGCCGTATATGCCGAGTCGTTTTGCTCGATAGTTCGGCTACGATCAACTCTACGTCGGGAATCCCAACGCTCGACTCTCCTTCGAAGGGAACTTGTTCGAAGGTGCTCGGGCTTGGTACTACAGTGTGGCCGGAGGGACGGAAGCAACTTTCCGTCTACCTATCGAGGGGTCCAGGTGCCGCATGAGCTTCAGCTTCTGCACCTGGTATTCTCAGGTTAACCAGTCACCGGACTTCGCTCCGGGGTCTTCATGTATTGAGAGCATCAATGCAAATCTCGAGGCAAGGTCAGAGTCTGGTAAACCCTCGAAACTCACCGAACAGTACCTGAAGGCCCAGAAGGAGGTTGGGAGAAGATCGGGAAGGGAGCCACGAGCAGTAAGGGCGGAGCCGCGACCAACAAGGGAGAAACCGCAAGCAGTAAGGGCGGAGCCACGAGCAACAAAGACTCGACAGGTGGTGAGCAAGCGTCATCAACGCTCTGCTTCAACTGCTGAACCTGCTCCCAAGAAGGTTCGGAGAGACTTGACAACCGAAGTCTCCCGCTCCGAAGACATCCCTGCTGTCGTTGAGGTACCGAGGGAAGAAGATATAGCTGAAGAGGATGTTCCTTTAGTCCGTGCCCCTAGGTCGAGCAGCAGAGACCGTAGGTCTGCGGAGGAAGGGGAGCTTGTTGACAGAGCCACCACCGCTGACGAGGATGAGCAGCTAGAGGTCGACATCATGAGTGGAGGAGATGTCGATATTCCGGGGATTTCAGTTCGACCCGGGTTTTTACTTGCTCATGAAGGGAGAAATGAGGCACAGCAACCTGGGTCGCCTTGTGTCTTCATCTCCAATCCTCAGGCAGTTGACCCCAGTCCTACCACTGGGGTAATTGGTGGTAAGGCTCCGGCTGCAGAAGTCTCGCGCGAAGCGCTATCGTCTTCCTCACTCTCGGGGGAAAGCGATTTTGAAGACGAGGTCGACTACGGCGATGAACCCGCTCTTCCTGATCCGAGTAAGTTCTCCCACATCTCAGAGGAAGAAATATACGGGGGTGAGCCATCAACGGTATCACAGCTGGCGATTACTCCTGCTGAAGGTACTCTTTTCACCTTTTGACCTAATTTCCCTTTTCATTTTGAAGAGGATGTTTTAACATTCTTCTTTTATGCTGCAGGGTTGGCCGGGGACATTGAAGCTGTAACCTCCTCGCATATCGAGGAGACGGTAGAAGAGCTGACCCAGTCCAAAGGAGTCAAGACTTCAGTTGCCGAGATAACTCCAGAGAGGGAAACTACTGAAACTGGGGAGCCTTCCATTTTGCCGAAGAGGAGGCTGATTGGTATCCAATATTGCATATTTTACATCATAATTCCCATGCATATTACAAATAAATATGTGATTTTTACTCCTCTTCTCTACATATTTGCAGGTACACACTTAAAGGAGAGATATCCAATTAATCACCTTAATTAGCAATAATTAAGTGATTAATTCAAGATTAAAGATAAAGCCAAATTCAAATCCAGATCCAGAAAGATCCGCCCAACAAACGAAGATTCTAGATATACCACGTGGCCAAACAAACTCTCAACAACCCGCAACAGAAATCCGTTGCTGAACGGATTCAGTTAGGTCGCGGGGGCGCGGCATGGGCGCGGCAGATCTAGGTCGTTATGACCCCGAATTTTGTGGCAACAAACTAGGCTCTCGAAGGTTCTCTCCCGTGCTATAAATACTGGACCTTGACCTGCGTACAAGAATAGAATGGAGAAGAGAGGAGATTAGTTTAGTATTGTAATTTTCATGTATTTTTCTCTTTAGGTTTTGTTCTTTAGATCCCTCTTCTTCTTCCCTAGAATTCAATGTAAAAGAGAGTGATTGTGAGGGAGAGAGCTTGTGTAATCAAGGGTGACACTTGAAGCAACAAGGATTGATCCATCCTCCTTCCTCTACTTGAAGCTTGGTTCTAGTTTATGTGTTTTTTTTACATGCTTTCTTTATTGCTTTCTTTAATTCTTGCAATTTACTTCAAGCTTTGTTTTAGTTCTTTAATGGCTTGTAGCTAATTCTTCTCCATGTACTAGCTAATCTCTAGCCTTGCCATCTTCACTAACTCATGGGTGATTGCCTTTGTTCATCTTGCAAGTTGTATGATCTTCTCTTCTCCGATGATTAAACCACCATCTTGCAAGTGAGAAAGTAATTAGGTCAACACGCGAGACGAATCCTAAGCTAATGGAGTGACAACATTAGGCAAGCATTCGCTATCAAGGAGTCTAGTAAGTCTTGGCAAGCTAGCAAGGTAAGCTAGTCATGGATTGCTTTTTTCTTTAAGTTTTCTTTCTTTTTCAATACCACATCCACTTCTTGATTTCTTTTCCAACGATTTCCACCATGAACATAACCATCCTTTCTTTTAGTTTCTTTTACATTTGATTCACTAAGTTTATAAGCAAGAGAAGAATACTCGTTTGTTCACTTCACTACCACACGTTAAAGCTTCCATCGCGAGCTCTCCCTGAGAATCGACTCGGTATAGCCCTATGCTATAGCGGAGACAAGAAAGGGTACATAAAATACATTCTTATACTCATAATAAGTACACCTTCTTAGTCAAATCAATTTTTGGCGCCGTTGCCGGGGAGAGCGACGTTCTTTTTGGTTTAAAGTGAAGTACTAAACGATTCTTCTTCTCTGTTTACAGGTTACAGATAAAGAAACAGGAAAATATTCATTGCAGTCACATATAAGTGGACCTGGGCCTCTGCTCTTGAAAGCAGAGACCAGGATCCCTCCAAAGTGCCGCGTTCCCACGGCAAAAGCCGCGCGGCCGCGGCACAGAGGAGTTCACTTCTGACAAATTTTCTGCAGGGGCTTCAGATCTGCAAAATACATCTGCTGCTATACTTGAAATCCTGTATTTTTCACCATATACCTGCTTAATTAAAAAACAGTAAAAAGTTGGTTGAATTGTTAAAAATTGTTTAGACACTTGCATTTTAGGCACGTGTCTTTTCAATTCTTTACTTTTACTGTTGAAGAGTGCTGGAGGCAAGGTACGTGTTTGCATTGCATTTAGACTAGGACAAACTCCTTGCTTGATTTTCATGCTTTGAGTGTATCCTAGCTATATTTCTTGTACACTTGCACAATTCAAATTTAAGGGCATACCCGTAAATAAGATAAGGTGGGGAGTTCATTACCCTTTCCTTAGCCCGAAAATCACAACCCAAGCACTCACTAACCCAAGCCTAATTTAATAAAAAAAGTAGACGTTGGCCCTAGGGACATCTCGGACTCAATTAGGAGATTATCCTAAGGGGGAAAAGTGTTGGAATTTAACTCTTGCAAAATCGGTGTCTAGGAAAGGGGTTGAGGGCCGAAAGCCCGAAGGTTGCTGGTTACTTAATTAAGGAACGTCTCCGGACGGAAAACCTCCCACCAACCTTACCCTTCCCTGGCTGATTAGCTTGTGGTTAGAGTCTACACTAAACCTCCCGTGGACAGTCTATCAGTTAGGAGTCGTCTAGGTCCTACGTCTACCCTAACTTAGGTTAGAATTTTTCTTTCTTTTGTTTGTTTGTTTGTTTGTTTGTATTTGATTGTGTGATATGGCTTACAATTACAATTCTTTCCATCCTAATAATAATCCATATTTCACACCATCTCCATATTCGGATAATTCCAACCCGGTGTTTTACAATATGCACCAACCAAATACACCGGGTTGGCCTTATCCGAATCAATATGACCCATACCCCCCATCTAACAATTATAATGTCCAAAATAATTTCAACTCTTCATCGAGTCATTGGGGATTCCAGTACCCCGAGTTTAATTATCAACCTCCTTGTCCACCATTTCCACCAAGTCCACAATATTCACAAGATTCATTTCCCGAGTCCATTTCATATACTCCTTTTTCTGAACCACTATTTGAAGAAAAATCTGAGTTACAAAGGAGTATAGAAGCCAATTTACAGAGAGTCGAGCAACAACTTCAAAAACCATTTGTCTCTCCAATTCCACAGTATTTTCAAGAGTCTTACTCAGTTCCACCTTTTTCTAATGGACAACCACTTGTCAAGGAAACGAGTAAAGATTTCTTGTGTGAGTCCACTCTTCCATCATCACACATTTGTGACTCACACTATTCACAAAATTTCCAATTTCAAGATTCCTATACTCCCATTCTAGAGCAGCCATCTGTAGACCTATCACATCTAGAAAAGAGTATAGACATCTTGCAAGAGTCTTTCTTACAATATCAAACAACACGTGCCGAGTCTTTCAATAGTGTGAAAGAACAATTGGATAACCTTCTTAGGAAAGAGGAAACTCTATCCTATCAACATTTGACTAATCCAGTTATACCACACTCTATTGATATGACTCAAGACTCTTGTCATCTTGGAAGTCCAGATTCAATTTCAGCACATTCACCTGAACTTGTCCACACTTCTGATCCATTTACAATTTGGCAAGTTTTCCTTTTCATGAAATTGAACTTGACCATGATCCTGAACTTCCACTTGATGATTTCAATTACTTCCTGATTCAATGACTTCCATATCCTTACCTGTTTTCAATTCATTTCCTGAGTCAGTATTGGATCCAGTTCCTATCCATTGTGAAAATGAATCACCAATCTTTTATGATGATCACATAGAACTTGGCCAATTCCATACTTCTGAAAATCCAATTGATAAATTGGCAAGTTCTCCACATTTAATTGAACTACATGAGGAATGTGATCTTGAACCCCAACTTTGTGATTCAATTCTTCTTCCTGATTCCATAATGACTCCGGTATCTTTACCTCACTTCAATCCTTTTCCGGAGCCGACATTGAATCCAGTCCCAATTCACAATGAAATTGAATCACCCATCTTTAAGGATCATGTCGAACTTGCCCAATTCTACACTTCTGAAGATTCAATTGACATTTTGGCAAGTTCTCCATTTTGTGGAATTGAACTAAATGAGATATGTGACCTAGATTTGCACATCTGTGATCCAGTTCAAATCCCTGAATCATTATTGACTCCGGTTATATTACCCAATTTGAGTAACCTTCTAGAGTCAGTATTGATTCTCATCCTTCCTGAACTTGAATCACCAATTTTTGATAGTCACATTCCATTGTCGGACAATACATGTGGACTTGAGTTTCATTTCTTGACTTGGACCAAATTTCTGAACTACCTTCGACTCTTGAACCATCACTTGACTTCATTCAATTCCCTGAGTCAGTTCCCGTCCGTCCTGAGTCCAAGTCAACTGTTTTATCATGTCATATACCATTCTGGGACAAGGAAATTGATAAATTTGACTCTGAAATTATTAGGAAAATCTTAAAATTAGATGGGGTCATGTACATAATAAAAATCATTCATGCATATATCATTCTTGTGGGTCATATTAGTTATATTTTTTGTGGGTTCCTGAAAACCCAACGTAAAGATGATTGGGCCATGTTTCGTGGACCAATCCGACCACCACCGGAACCACCACCTTGAGGTATATTTTTCTTTCCCTTTCTATTTGTTTCATGCATACATATATCACGATGCATTGAGGACAATGCATAAAATAAGTGTGGGGAGGGTTTACTAACATAGAGTTTTTAGATTTTTCTTTCTTTTACATTTCTTTTACAAAAATAAAAAAATAAAAAAATATATAAAAATAAAAACTTTTTGAAAAAAAGAGACAAAGTTTTGATCTATTTTTAAGAAAATTAAGATGTATCTTAGGAATTAAGAAAGCCTTAATTATGACATTTTAAACCTAGTTGAAATAATAGATCTTGTTTGAAATTATAGGATAAGTAAGTAAAAGTGGTGAGATATTTTTATCTTGAATTTTTTGCCTTAGATAATATGCACTTTACACTTACACATTTCTTGGGATGGAAACAAAGACCAAAAATGCCATATAAATAAAAAAAAAAAAAAAAATTATAAATAAAAGATCACTTATTAAGCTGGATAACTATGCCTCAAGAAGCATGGTTACTCACGCCTAACAGTGATCTCACTTATTAAGCTGGATAATTGTGCCTCAAGAAGCATGATTATTCACGCCTAACGGTGATTATAAATAATCCCCTTTAGTTTTGTGGCCTTTTTCACTCGAGTCCTTTAACCCGAGGGATGTTTTCTCATTTGGTGCCCTAGAACCATCTGGTTTGGGAGTCATCGGTTATAGGCTCGCTACATGGGTGAACTAGAAAGCCTAAGAAAACTAAGGGAAGAAAAAGAAAGAAAAAAAAAGAGAAAAATAAATATATATAAATAAATGGCTTAATGGTTGGAGTTGAAATCCCAGAAATCTTCACTTACACGGTGTGCATACTATCTAGGTTTTATGAAAGATAAAGTATTCAATCCAATTTTGAATTCTTACCTTAATTAAAAATAAGATCTTGCATGGAGACTAAGTTTAAGGAAGAATGATTATAGGTGGACTTATGACCTAGGATCACTTATATTTTTGCAAAAATAGTTCGAAAACATGTCTCTCTTTCAAAATGATTTTCAAAATACTAACATTTGTCTTCTTTCTTTATGGATTTTGTGGGTGCAATCCGCTGAAAACCCTCAGGAGACAACACTCCTCCTCTAGGGTAACTTAGAGGTTTAACGGCTTGTTGCACATGCTCAGTGCAATCGCGTCACCTGCGAAAGTGGTGTAATAAACTGGTAGTATAGATTTTCTTTTCTTTGTTTTTGCTCGGGACGAGCAAAAGAATAAGTGTGGGGGTGTGATTGGTATCCAATATTGCATATTTTACATCATAATTCCCATGCATATTACAAATAAATATGTGATTTTTACTCCTCTTCTCTACATATTTGCAGGTACACACTTAAAGGAGAGATATCCAATTAATCACCTTAATTAGCAATAATTAAGTGATTAATTCAAGATTAAAGATAAAGCCAAATTCAAATCCAGATCAAGAAAGATCCGCCCAACAAACGAAGATTCTAGATATACCACGTGGCCAAACAAACTCTCAACAACCCGCAACAGAAATCCGTTGCTGAACGGATTCAGTTAGGTCGCGGGGGCGCGGCATGGGCGCGGCAGATCTAGGTCGTTATGACCCCGGATTTTGTGGCAACAAACTAGGCTCTCGAAGGTTCTCTCCCATGCTATAAATACTGGACCTTGACCTGCGTACAAGAATAGAATGGAGAAGAGAGGAGATTAGTTTAGTATTGTAATTTTCATGTATTTTTCTCTTTAGGTTTTGTTCTTTAGATCCCTCTTCTTCTTCCCTAGAATTCAATGTAAAAGAGAGTGATTGTGAGGGAGAGAGCTTGTGTAATCAAGGGTGACACTTGAAGCAACAAGGATTGATCCATCCTCCTTCCTCTACTTGAAGCTTGGTTCTAGTTTATGTGTTTTTTTTACATGCTTTCTTTATTGCTTTCTTTAATTCTTGCAATTTACTTCAAGCTTTGTTTTAGTTCTTTAATGGCTTGTAGCTAATTCTTCTCCATGTACTAGCTAATCTCTAGCCTTGCCATCTTCACTAACTCATGGGTGATTGCCTTTGTTCATCTTGCAAGTTGTATGATCTTCTCTTCTCCGATGGTTAAACCACCATCTTGCAAGTGAGAAAGTAATTAGGTCAACACGCGAGACGAATCCTAAGCTAATGGAGTGACAACATTAGGCAAGCATTCACTATCAAGGAGTCTAGTAAGTCTTGGCAAGCTAGCAAGGTAAGCTAGTCATGGATTGCTTTTTTCTTAAGTTTTCTTTCTTTTTCAATACCACATCCACTTCTTGATTTCTTTTCCAACGATTTCCACCATGAACATAGCCATCCTTTCTTTTAGTTTCTTTTACATTTGATTCACTAAGTTTATAAGCAAGAGAAGAATACTCGTTTGTTCACTTCACTACCACACGTTAAAGCTTCCATCGCGAGCTCTCCCTGAGAATCGACTCGGTATAGCCCTATGCTATAGCGGAGACAAGAAAGGGTACATAAAATACATTCTTATACTCATAATAAGTACACCTTCTTAGTCAAATCAGAGGCAACCCCTAAGGCTGGGGAAGAACCCACTCTGCAGGGTGAGGAAGTTACCATTGAAGCCAGGGAGACTTCCACTCCACAGGATTCGCCCAAGGATTCGACATCTCTGGACCTCCCAGATGGTAAGGAAGTTCTGATATTTTAAATGTTTCGCTTTTCTCATTTGTGGCTAATGTCGCGATAACTTGCAGAGAGAACTGAGGGGGCTCAGATGGAGAGTCCGACGGTCGGTACCCTTCCAGAAGGCCACACAGCTCAGGTCTCGGTTGAAGCTTCTGAAGGGGTTGCGCTTACTGCTCCATCATTAGCTGTGGAGGTTCCTGCAGAGATGACACCTCCGGAAGCGCCAGTGGCCAGTCTCTCTCTTGACGTATCGATGGTCAGCACGACTCTAGCGCAAAAAGAGCCGGCTTGCACCCCTTTCCTCATGATAGAAAGGGGGTCGGGGAGTACCTCGGGTGATGATACAATGGATTTCCTGACACGCAAAACGGTGCAGCAGTTCCTTGACGCGATGCGATCGTGCATCGATTTTATCCTGTCTGGGCGTAGCTCTTTTGACTTTGCCCGGACGTTTCTTGGAAACATGGTTGGGAACATCGAATTAACTGGAGGCTCCTCGCTTGCCAATTCGTGTATGCTGTTGGTGGAGCGATTGGGAAGTGACCTGAAAGAGCTGAAGTCTTTGGACAATACTAGCTCTTCTCAGAAGCCCAGGTCATCTTGACTAGGCTCCTAGCCACCCAGGAACAAGAGCGACAGGAGGTGGAAACACAAGTTGCTGAAGAGGTCCGCAATCTCGAGCGTTCCCAAGCTGAATGTCAGAAACTGGCTGACGATTCAATGGAATCCGAGTTCATCCGGCAAAACGCAGAGCTCGCCATTACCAATGCTCGGTCTGCCATCGCTAAAGCGGAAGCCATGATCGCGGATAATGAGAGGACGCTTGCCACCATCCGGAAGAGGCTGGAGGAGCAACAAGCTGCGAAGGCTCGAGCTGAAGAAAGCCAGACCATTCATTCCTCCAGGTTGGAATTTCTGCGAGCACAGCTGGCTGCAAAACCCTTTTTATCTGAAGAGGAGCTGCGGGTCCAAGCCATGATGGAGGCTGAGAAGGCACGTCAGCACGAGATGCATCGCCTCAGGGAACGTATCCGTTCTTTGCCGGATCGAGACTTTTAGCCGTTTCCCCTTCTTCCCTTTTTTTGTAAAGAAGAGGACACTCTATTAGAGTGTTTGTATCCACTTTTACTATTTTCGATATAATAAAAGTTTTTGAAGTTTTTGTTCCATCTTTGTTTAGCTGTGGATGAATTCAACTCCCTGCTTTTTGATGAGACGCGGCGTCAATCACAGGGTGAGACGCGGTCATCATTCTATAGGAACTTAGATTTCACTAAGTCCTTTTGATGAGACGCAGCGTCAATCACAGGGTGAGACGCGGTCATCATTCCATAGGAACTTAGATTTCACTAAGTCCTTTTGATGAGACGCAGCGTCAATCACAGGGTGAGACGCGGTCATCATTCCATAGGAACTTAGATTTCACTAAGTCCTTTTGATGAGACGCAGCGTCAATCACAGGGTGAGACGCGAATTTGTCTTGCTGAGAAAGACGCAGACAGAGCAGACGCGATGGACGCAGCAGTGTTTGCTGAAGGGACGCGACCCAGACATTCTTCTGGAACGCGGGTGGACGCCATTTAATCTGAAAGGGAGACGCGGATTCCTGGACGCGACTTTTACGCCTGCGTCTTGGTGCAACTTCCGAGGCGTTACATGCAGCCCGTCATAAAGATTTTAGGAGATCTTTGAACGTCAAGTCTTTACTGTCGATTGGGAAACCGGGTCATCCGTTGTTTTTCAAGGCAGTAGTCCACGCGTTGATTTTACATTGGACTTAGACGTTAATGCACCTTAATGCAAAACCGGCGCTGGCGGTTGGAGACCAGTGTCTGCGACGGTTCCCAAAGCGACGCTCCACGCGTCAGTCTCCCATTGGACTTTGGCAGTCGTGCGGCCATCAAGGCAACGGTTCCAATTAGCGCACCATTAATGACAGTTATTAGGGGCTGCCTATAAATAGGGCTAACCCTCTTCCTCTTTAACAATCTAGACCTTGGACTGTTCTTTCTTTGGTTTGCTCTGAGAAGTCTCGCTTCCTTCAAAGTCTCTAAAAGAGATCCTGTGCTCATGGATGAAGATGGCTCTGTGGATGAAGATGACCCAGGGCTTTTATGCTCCTGTTTGGTCTCTTCAAGAAAAAGCGTCTCTTGGATCATCTTGCTCGTCCGCGTTTGGATGCAGAGAGCCCAACTCTTGGTAGAGGCCTCTGCTGGTATGTCATCCCGACTTACCATGATGTCTTTAGTCCGTCCAGGCCTGCGCCTTGGCCCTTCTTAAGGAGATGTCACCATCTGAATGAAATCTTGGTGCATTCCTTGTCTGGAATTTGTGCCATTGATTTGAGCTTCCCTGAACGCGGGTATTGAAGTCCTTGGCACTTGACGCGGGCTTTGCTCATGAAGTTCGTGTTTTAAGGCCATTGACTTAGATGAATTCCAACTCGGGCTGAAGGGCTCAAACCCGAATTTTGCAACTCCTGTTGATTCAACAGGGAGATGGCAATTTTCGGCGTCTGAATCTTTTCGCGTCTTGCGCTTTTTGGTGCGGGCGCAAAATGAGACGCAGTTTTGATTCGCGTCTGTCTCTGTTGACGCAGTAGTCTGGCTCACCACGCGGGCTTATTCCCGCGTTTGCAGTTCTCCATAATAGCCGCGTTTGTTACTTAGTATTCTTTAAAGTATACCAAGTTCTAGATTTGCTAACCTCTTGTTTATCTTTGGCAGGTAGGCTTGACTGTCCTTTTTCAGGTTTGCTGGGCCCCTGGAAGAATATTTCAGCCAGCGGACTTGTTCGATATTCGTCCACAAGGGAATATATTATGGTCCTCGTCGTCCACAAGGGAATATATTATGTCCCTGACGAGGAATCGACTCTCGCCAAGGTCTCTTCAGATCCAATGCACCAGTCATGCCTGCTGGCAAGGGATGGTCAGGGTGAGTACGGCGGCGAGGGGGCTACAGTGGATAAGGTGGCAGGTAGGATCCTCTTCCTCTCCCACCCCAGAAGTAACATCGAGGACTCGTCATGTCTGCTGGATGGTCTGCTGGGGAAAGAGATGTTTATGAAGGAAGGGTTGCAGGACTTTCTGCTGCCACCAGACCTCAAGAACACCATTGCTCTTAGCTTAGTCAGCTAGGGCTCTTTCGATGTTTACATCATGCATCGTGGTGTAACCAGCTTCTATTGTAGCCACAAAACATCGCGCACTTGGAATCAGACGCGGCTTTAAGGAGTGAGTGCAACCTCTGAGAGAGAGAGGGACTTCTTTGTATTCCTTAATTGTAACACTCAATCTTATTGTATAAGAGAGCGTTTTTACTGTAACACTCCATCTTATTGTATAAGAGAGCGTTTTGTATCACTTTCATATGTTTGGAAATAAATAAAAGTGACAATTTTCTTTTTGTTTCTTTCATTGTCTTGAACTTTTTATCTTAGACTCATAGAAGCAAAGAATTTTTGACTTTGTCAAAATTATGATGGTAACTTTAATAAGTCAAACTTTGTGGAGAAAAATCCTATTTCAGGAACTCTCACGACACTGTCAGAGGTGTAATATTAACTTGACAGAGATGAAATTTTTTGGTGGACCTGCCACTCTATAAGGGAAAGTGACAAGTAGAATTGGTACCCCCAGGAAGGGTGAACTTTTATCAAGTGTTTGGGATTAACTTGACTGAGCTCAACTGGGGATTTGATGGAAACACTGTTGATGGTGTAGTATTAACCTAACAATGTTTTTAGGTAGACTTGTTATTCTGTTGAAGAGAATAACAAGTGAGACTAGACTCGTGGGGGGTCTAGGAAAGTTTGTTACCGTTAGAGGTGTGATATTAACTTAACGGGTTGAAAGTGGTCTTGTCAGAAGTGTAATGTTAACTTGACAAGGATGTGAGTCAGAGGTGTGATATTAACTTAACTCAGAAGTGTCACTGTCATAGGTGTAATGTTTAACTTGACAATGAGGGTAATGCTAGAGGTGTAATATTGAACTTAGCATTGGTCATCTCGGCTTGGATAAGGAAGTCGAGGAAAAGGTCAAAGCCATAGGTGTATTGTTGAACTTAGCAATGACTTGGATGCTAGAGGTGTGGTGTTAACTTAGCATCGTCCATTTCAGCTTCGATATGGAAGTCTGAAGAAAAGTGACTGTCAGAGGTGTAATATTAAACCTGGCAGAAACTTGATTACTGTTTAGAGGTGTGGTGTTAAACTTTAACAGTAATTTGTCAGAGGTGTGATGTTAACTTGACAAAGATTGCCTCATGATAGGAGCAATTTTGAGGACCTGTCATTCTATTGATGAGAATTGACAAGTGAAAATTTTGAAGTGCCAGAGGTGTAGTGTTAACTTGGCAAATTTGAAAATTTGGTACTCCGTGTAGAGTTGACAAACCAAAATTTGTACTCGACAAGGAATATTGAAAAGTTTCCATTACCAGAGGTATAGTGTTAACTTAGTAATGGTTGTATTTTGTAGACCTACCATTCTGTGGATGAGGATTGGCAGGGGATTTTGGAGGAAAGAGTGGAGCCAAGTCCACTTTAGAATTTTTAGCAAACCCTCAGCTATCAACGGATTTGAGGTGCCTTACCAACTACCGTTTGAGTTGGGCTAGCCATGTTATTCCCCTCAGCATGATGAGTTGTCGAAGACTTATGTTGGACTTGAAAGCCAACATTTTCCTCTATCCTTAGCCGTCGGAGGCGTCGGATCAGACGGGAACATGTCCCTTAGGATTTTTAGCAAATCCTCAGCTGTCAACGGATTTGAGATGCCTTTACCAACTACCGTTTGAGTTGGGCTAGCCATGCTATTCCTCTCAGCATGATGAGTTGTCGAAGACTTATGTTGGGCTTAGAAGCCAACATTTTCCTCTATCCTCAGCCGTCGGAGGCGTTGGATATTTATGAAGAAGCTCTTCTTGTTTTGATCAGAGGTGTACTTTTGACTTGATCAGCGGAAGTATACCCTCTAAGGATAGTATTTCTTCAGGAACCTGCCATTGATCGGCATCATGAGTGTATCGCCATTTGAAGTTATGAGGCGATACGATCCATTTGAGTAGACTGACTCTACTACAAATGGTCCTTCCCATTTGGGTTGGAATTTCCCTTTTGTCTTGTGCGTCATCACCATGGGTCTTCTGACGGCTAAGACTAGGTCGCCTTTCTTGAAAGTTCGCACTCTAACTTTCTTGTTGAAGGCTTTGGTAATTCGAGCCTGGTAGAGCTCGATTTGCTGTTGGGCCTGCAGACGCTTATCGTCTAAGGCTTCCAGTTCTTGGAGTCGCTGTCGATGCTTCTCCTCGGTTGTCATCTCCGCTGTCAAGGCGACGCGTAAAGATGAAATTTGGATTTCCAGTGGAAGTACGGCTTCACATCCGTATACCAAAGAAAATGGCGTGGCTTTAGTTGGGTTTCGCACAGTTGTGCGGTAAGCCCATAAGCATTCACCCAGCTTATCGTCCCAGTCTCGTTGACTTTTCGAGACGAACTTCTTGAGAAGCTTGCCAATAGTCTTGTTGAAAGCTTCTGCGAGGCCGTTAGTGGCAGGATAGTATGCCGTTGAGGACACACTCTGGATTCTGAACTTGGCACAGAATCTCTGGAAAGCCTGGCTGATGAACTGGGGTCCATTGTCATGGACAATTCGCCGAGGTACCCCAAAACGATAAATGACGTGATGTTTCACGAACTTGATCACATCAGATGACTTCACCTCCTTCAAAGGAACGGCCTCAGCCCATTTGGAGAAGTAATCTGTTATTGCCAAAATAAACCGGTGTCCTTTTGATGATGGTGGGCTGATAGGACCAACCACGTCCATGCCCCACATTTCGAATGGCCAGGTAGAGGCCGTAGAGTGGAGGTAGCCTGGTGCTTGATGGATGAAATCGCCATGCACTTGGCAGGCGTGACATCTCTTGGCATAAGTGACGGCATCGGCAATCATCTTGGGCCAATAGTAACCCAATCTTTGGAGTCGATGTGCCAATTTTGGGCCAGGTTGATGGCCTCCACACATACCGTCATGGGCTTCCCTCAATACCTCTTGGGCTTCTTTTGGTGAGAGGCACCGGAGTAAGATCCCATCATGCGATCGACGATACAATGTTCGTGTAATCGCATTATAATAGAATTTGGGGGCTTTCCTTCGGATGGCAGCCGCTTCCTTGGCGTCCTCAGGCAGGATGCCGTATAAGACGAAATCAATGTAGGGGAATCGCCAGTCTCTAGGCTCTGGACCGGTTGACGCTTCAAGTGCTTCTTCGCGGTGACGACCTCCCGTTGACTCCTGATAGTCCTCGAGAGCATTTCTCGGGCAATACAGGTCGTGGCTGTAGACGAATATCTTCTCCATTGCTCCAGCTGAAAGAGCTAAGGAGGCAGCCAGGGATGCGAGTGCATCTGCGTGCGCATTTTGCCTGCGAGGTACATGGTCGATGTAGAAGCTTGTAAATCCCTCGGCCATGCGGATAGTTGCGTTGTGGTAAGGCACTAAGTCTTCATGTCTGACTTCGTACTCCCCGCGAACTTGGCTGACGATGAGTTTAGAATCACCGTATGCCTCGAGATTTTTAACGCCAATCTCATCGGCGAATTGCATCCCAATCAAAAGAGCGTTGTACTCCGCCACGTTGTTGGAACAAGGCTTGGTCAGTGAGACAGCTCGGGGAATCACATAATTTTGTGGGGAGACGAGTACCACTCCTACCCCCGCTACGTTGTGTCCCTTTGGACTTGTTCTTGATGCACCATTGAAGAAAAGTTGCCACACTTGTCCTTCGAACGACGTCTGAGTCAGACAGACTTCGGCGACCTCGTCTGGGAGATCCTCGTAGACTTTGACTGCCCTCGGATCTGGGTGCTCAGCTAGGAAGTCCGCGACTGCTTGTCCCTTAATGGCCTTTTGTGGTAAAAAGCGCATCTCATATTGGGAGAGCAATATGGCCCATTTTGCCAATCGGCCATTTAGCGATGAAGGTTTAGTCATAAGTAACCTCAGGGGGTTGACTTTTGATATGACGTTTATAGTTTGGCCTACCAGATAGTGTCGCATTTTCTGGATAGCGAACACTAGTGCCAAACATTCCTTCTCGATCGGGTTATACCGATGTTCGGCTCCGATCATTGTTCTACTCAGATAGAAGATTGCTTGCTCACGTCCCTGATCGTCATTCTGAGCTAGTAGAGCTCCCAAAGAATGATCCATTGCTCGGACGTACACCAGAAACGGCTTTCCGGATACTGGAGCTGCAAGGACTGGTGGTTGGGTGAGGTATTGCTTGATTTCCTCGAATGCTTGTTGACAAGCGTCGTCCCAAATGAATGAGACACCCTTCTTCATCAGCTTAGCGAAGGGTTGGCATCTTCCGGAAAGGTTTGAGATGAACCTGCGGATGTACGCCAATCGTCCTTGTAATCCCCTGAGCTCCTTGAGGCTTCTCGGGGGTTGCATCTCCTGGATAGCGCGGATCTTTTCCGGGTCCAAGTGAATTCCGGTGGATGTTACAACAAATCCTAAGAATTTGCCACTGGCCACCCCCAGGAAGGACTTTGTGGGATTCATCTTCAATTGATGAGCCCGCATGATGTCAAAGACCACCTTCAGGTCCGCTATGTGATCACCTTTAGTGCGGCTTTTTACCGCGATGTCATCAACATAACATTCCACCGTTTTGCGTATCTGCTGATGGAAAATGGCGTTCATGGCCCTTTGGTATGTTGCCCCTGCATTCTTCAGTCCGAAGGGCATGACGGTGTAGCAATACACTCCTAGGGGTGTCCTGAAGGAGGTGTGCTTTTCGTCGTCAGGATACATCTTGATTTGATTGTATCCTGAGAATCCGTCCATGAAGGACATTCGTTCGAATCCACAAGTATTGTCAATCATGACATCTGTGATCGGCAATGGGAATTCGTCCTTGGGGCAGGCCTCGTTTAGGTCACGGAAGTCGATGCAGATCCGAATCTTCCCGTTCTTCTTGGAGACGGGGACGATATTGGCTACCCAGTCGGGATGTTGTTCTTCCCTGATGAAGCCAGAATCAATAAGTTTTCTGACTTCTGATTGAATTGCCTCCATTATTTCTGGGCGAAACCGTCGCTGCTGTTGTTTGACAGGCTTTACGTCCGGATTGATGTTAAGGCGGTGCATGGCCACTTGCGGATCAAGTCCTGGCATGTCCTCATAATTCCAGGCGAAGACATCTATATACTCTTGTACAAGAGATATTAGATCCTTCTTCTCCGAAGGTGACAGGCCGTCACTTATGAAGATGGGCTTAGGATTGGCCTCATCTCCTAGATTGACTTGAACAACCTTGTCTTCTGTGGGTGGCTCTCGCTGTTCAAAGCGGGTATCCCAAAGAGCATTTAAATGTTTGATCCAAGGATCTGTATCAGATTGGATCATTCCTTCATCTCCGTCTTCCAGGTGGCTTGTTGAAACCATGTTCACCGAAAGTTCTCTGAAGATGTTGCCGACACTAACATCTGACTCCCAAGATGATGTGTCTGAAGAGTAATCATTGCTCGACGATTCTTGAGAATCGGAGGCTGATGGGACCGGAGTTGATACGTAGCCTAACCCCCGCGCGTCCGATGATAATAATCGGGGGCCTTCCCTTTCGGCACAAAGGATCGAAGTAGCGTTCTCCTTCCTTTGCCGAAGTTCAACCCGGGTCTGTTGGTTAGATCGTACCCCATGCACTTCATCATTTTGAGCGCTTTTGGTTCATAATGACTGAGCTGAGGGGATTCCTCCTCACTTTCTGAGTCTTCGCGGGGCATTGGCTCAGACGAGATTCTCCCAAAAAGAATTGGTTTTTGGCCTTTTCGTCTGGCTGGAACCATGAATATAGATTCTTGCGCATTACCATTGTCTTGGTATGTCTCGAAAGACGACTTCACTGGTACATGCAACGATGTCAAAGCATCTACTGCCGACCAGGGATCGTCATCTATATCAGTGCTAGTATCTGACGGTATTGAATCAGAAGCACACACAGAAAAATACGCAAAATCTAAATCTTCATTAATATACCAACCGCCTACATCATCGGTGGTATTATCGACATCGGGCTTATTAGTGCCTGTTACAAGTGGTTCTAACTCCCACAGGCACTCTCCTTTTTCAGGCTCAGTGTCAGCTTCATTACCAGAGTCTGGCTCCTCTGGTTGTGGGGCTCTATCCGTCTCCACCGGATCTTGGTACAGCAAAGAGTCGGTGAAATAATTCTCGACCCCTTTGAACGGATACCTTTCGGTGATCAACGTCTGCACCTTTCCACTCCCGTCAATGTACTTCATGACTTGGTGGAGAGTGGAGGGAACGATGGAGTTGCGGTGAATCCACGGTCGTCCCAGCAATAGATTGTAGGAAGTGTCAGCGTCGATGATGTAGCATGTCACTTCTGACTTGAGGCTTCCAATCTGACACCTGAGCTTGATTTTCCCCATCGGACGGGTCTGGTTGGCATTGAACCCATAGATAGTCGTCTGGGTAGGGCTCAAACGATGGGTAGGAATGCCGAGATGTTGCATGACCCGGCGAGGCATGATGCTCAACGCGGACCCTGGATCTACCTGGATGCGGTTTACCTCAGACGATCCAATATACCCTGTGAAGTACAGGGGTCGATCATGCTTCCCTTTAACCCGCATATCATCTGCCGTGAAGGTGATGCAGGGGGCATTCTGGGAGGTGTGGAGGCAATCCTCTACATCTTCCTCCTTCGGCACCTGGGTCATAAAGACCTCAGCATTTGCCAGGGCTTCTTGCAGAGCTTCCCTGGTAGACTTTGATAGTCTAAGAAGTTCATACAAGGTAATACGTGCCGGAATGTTGGCCAACTGAGCCAGGACATCAAAGCGGTAAGGTGCCGTAGATCCTTTCGCGATGCCTTTTTGAAGGGCTCGAGAAAATCGAGTCTCCTTCTGCTTCTCCACCGGTGGCTTTGTGGAGGGCCTGACTGGCTCCGCAGTTGGTTGTGGAGGGGCTACTGCCGTCTCACCGTACTGTTTCAGGTACGCCTGTCCTGAATGGGTTCCCGTCGTTGGTTGGTTGGGCTCTGTGGCCAAGACTATCGTTTCCTCCTCTGAGTCGGTCAGTGAAGGGATATCAGTCTCCGCTTCTCGGGAAGAGGCGCATACCACGTTGTAAGATGAGGCTTTTGCCTTGCCTTTGGATTTCTTGTTGGTCACAGTAGTCCATTGCCGTGCATCGACAAGGTCAGGGTGGACCCACATGATTTTCCCTTGAGGTGTAGGGACGGGTACCAAGCCTTTCTCTTGCTGCTGGTGAGGGTCTGTGTTGACTATTCTCAGTTCTCCTCTTGGAATTGGGACTACCCCCGTAGGCGTTGGGGGTTATCTTCCGAACTGGAGAGCTGACGTCACATTGGCCGTCACCTTCTTCTGCTCTGGTCGGAGCTTTAACACCTCCACGTCAATCAGAGCTTGAAGGACGTCCTTGAAGACGTAGCAACTTTTGGTAGGGTGTCCCAACATTCTGTGGTATAGACAGTAGTTGGGATTGTCGGTCTTGCCGACTTCCTCGGGGCGCCTAGCTTCAGGGAGCTTCAGTCGGTTGCTCTTGTTGAGTAGTTTGAAGAGTGAATCGACATGTTCCCCCTTGAAGGAATATTGCTTGTTGGCGCGAGGCTGACTTGAAGAGCCACTCGCCCTGCCTGATTGAGGTTTGGCGGGAGATTTGGTCTCCGTTGCCAAATTATCCTTCCGCTTTGTTTGGAGGGATTGTCTGGCGCACGCCTTGTCGACCTTTTCGGCCTAGGCTTACCTTCCTCCGCTCTGACGCGGGCGACAATCTCCTCAGCATGTTCACCTTGTTGGACTAATTGCTTCCAGGTGCGGCTTTCAGCAACTCCTATTTGAGCAAGGAGTGAGGTTTGGAGATTGTGGCGGCATGTTTCCACCAGGGTGGCCTGGGTCATACCGCTTGGACACCGGAGTGCCATGTTCCGAAATCTTTCCACGAAAGATTTGACGGACTCCCCTTTCCGCTGTTTGGTAGCCAAAAGGGTGGGCATCGTGACTTCGGAGTCATCTTCGAAGAAGCGTGTTAAGAACAGCTTCTCCAGATCGCCCCAGTTCTTGATAGAACCTTCTGGGAGCTTCATGAACCATTCAAAGGCCAACCCTTTCATGGTGCCGATGAACAGACGCGCCAGGATAGCATCGTTGTCTACTACATTCCCGTTTGGGATTTGAAGTAGTAGATGTGCTGGTTGGGTGACCCCTTCCCGTCGAACGCTTGGAGGGTTGGAGCTTTGAACTTAGGAGGGTATGGAACTAAGTCCCACTCAGCCGGATAGGGCCGGACCACTCCTACTTCTTGGAGGTCTTTGCGATTGGCAAGGGCCTCGAGGCGTCGCTCCAATTGACTCATTCTCTTAGCATGAGCCTTCCCCTGGTCTTGGTCGCCTTTTACTTGCGACGAGGATTTGGGCGAATCCGAAGTAGATTGCTGTCTCTCTTCAGAAGGTTCAGAAGATGAGCTTCCTCCTTTTCTCCCTTTGCCCTTTGACCTTCTAGGAGGAGATTTCTCCCTTTCTTCGAGCAACTGCTCAAGCATCTGCTTGAGGGAGTCAATAGATTTCTGCTGAGACATAATTATGTCCATTTGTGCCTTCTGGACCTGGGCTTGCTGTTCGAAACGTCTAGCCGTCTCCTCAGGAGTGCCTACCATGTAGGCGGCAGCCTCCTTCTCGGCGGAAGAGTTTGAAGTCCGTGATTCAGCTACGGCAGAGTGGGAATCGTTCACTTCAACGCCGTGGGCTAAGGCATTATAGTTAACTGGGGGAATGGCCCCCGTCCGGGTGCGAGTGTGTCGGTACACCCCTTCCGGTTCAGAGTCAGACTCATCTGAGCTGACTGCTGGTTGTTTTCCCTTGCTCCTGCTTGTCATATTCGCAGTGAGCTCCGGGTACTCAACGTCAGAGAAGGTTCTCCTTATGTGGGAGCGTCTTCTTTTAGCTGACGGGGGAATCAGGGTCAGCTGTCTGATCAAAGACTGCTGGTTCACGCCTGACTCGCAATGGCATCCAGAGAGTATGGAGATAAGCCGTTGGCAGCAGCATGACGAAGTGACCTGATTGGCACTTCTTTTCTTTGTCAAATAATCCCTCAAATCCATGGGAGGGGGATTGAAAAGACTAGCCTCGCAACGTCGGAGACGGAAGGCATCCATGTGCTGCACAGCCTGGACGCAGGCTTCAGGGACGCGGTTCTCGCGACGCGGCTGTGTAACGCGCGTCTGGCGTCTCTGCTGAGACAAAACGCGAGTCCCGCGTTGCTGCCTGGTGCGTCTGGGCAGAGACACTTGAGAGAGGATGGGCTGCTGGGCCCCACGCCTATGGGCTCGTGCCTCTTGCGCTTGACGAGGCGCAGAGGTCTCACCTTGGCGTTTGATGAGTTGGTCTTCAGAAGACCTAACTGAAGGAATCTCGCGTTTGGGGCGCCAAACGCGGATTTCACGTACTGGACGTGGCGCGGGCAAGGCGTGAGATTGTACGTCGCGTCCAGCCTCAGTTGGACAACCAACGGTTCCAACTTGGAGCTGACGCGCACGTCTCCTATGTCGACGCTCGACGTTTCGATTGCGTCGAGGAGGTGGAGAGAAACCAACAACATCCTGATGTTGAACATCAGGGATTTTAACCACGCGGGTCTCCTGAGAGACGTTGACGCGGGTCTTCTGTGCGCCGGAGTTGGTCGCAACAGCAATTGTGCTTGGGATCACGCGGGCCTTCTGAGAGGCGTTGACGCGTGAACTTTGCTGGGCACAGTGGGCAGCAGCGGCGGCGCCCAAGAGAGCTTCTTGTCGGGCTTCGGGGCCATTCCCCGTCGAGACCCTGCGACAGACGCGGGTCTTTGGGCTCTTGGAGCCAGAAGAGAGAAACTCTTCATATTTCGCCTGGTCGAACTCGACGACGAGCGATTCGACCATCTTCCCCTTACGGAGGACGTCATCCTGCGCCACGATCTGTTCGTCAGTGACGAAAGTAGTCCCCAGCGGAGTCGCCATCTCTTGTATGACCCGTGAAAGGAGAGGACAAGAATTCGCGGTAAAAGTTTTCCTTGAATCAAATGAAAAGGATTACAACAAAAACTGTTCCTTCCGGTTACAAGGGAGGGAGAATATTGAATCTTGAATTCTCCCTTTGTTTAATGTTGGGTTCTTCGTGTGGCGGTGGAGAGTGAATCTTGTTCTCCGTTGACCAGATGACCGTCCTTCTGGGATCTCCTCTTCGGCCGGTAGAAAGAGTGACGCAGCTCTGTCTACCAAAACTCTAAAAGAGAAGGTAGGCGAAAGCTAGCTCGTACGCAGCGAACTTGCTGAAGAGTTGATCTGCTTCCTTTCTCTCTGTGTCGCCCTCTCCGTCCGGTTAATGCCTATTGCCTCTTGCCTCTTGATCTGATTGCCTCTTGATTCGATTGCCTCTTGATTGCCCCGACCTCATAGCAAACGAGGCTATTTATAGAGGTCTTAGGGGTGAACGTGCCCCCTGAAAGCGCTCCACAATGAGGGGCCACTTCCCCGCTACATGGGCGGTAACTAACCCACGTGCCTGCTAAAGGCACGCCACGATGGGGGCTGATTTCCCTTACATGTAGGCAGTGATTGGTCCCTTAACCAAGGCGGTTATAACTGAGACGCGAATTTTAGACCTTTGCGTCTTGAGGCTGGGACGCGGGTGTCGGGCCGACGCGCCTTGATGCTGAGACGCGGATGTCGAGCCAACGCGCCTTGATGCTGAGACGCGGGTGTCGAGCCAACGCGCCTTGATGCTGAGACGCGGGTGTCGAGCCAACGCGCCTTTATGCTGAGACGCGGGTGTCGAGCCAACGCGCCTTTATGCTGAGACGCGGATGGTAGTCCCTCGCGTCTAGAGCTTGAAACTTTGCTTTTCAATGGCTTATCCTCCAGTAACTTTTGGACAGCCTACAAGTATAATTCTAAACTAAGAATTAAAAAAATAAAAATTTTTAGTTACCTCTTTCGTACTCATAGACCTTGGATCCGTCGCTACGACTTACCTAGTCTTTGAAGGCGATCAAGCATGACGTGTAGGATCTTCCCCGTTATTTATGTACACTACGAAAAAAGAGAAAGATAAACTAGCAAAGGAATGGTTGTTCATCACCATAGGCCATCCAAGGGCATTTGCAATGACAAAGCAGTCTCGAGGCTATCGGATTCACTTGGATTGCAAACACATCAGAGGAAAGTAAGTAAAAACAAGAGTAAAGAAGAAAAGAAACCTTGATTTGATTCAAATAACAATGAAAGAAAAGACTTACTTACACCGCTGTCACCTTCAGTACAAGCTTGCTCTCATTCCTCCATTAAACTCTCCTCTTCTCTCAGCTACATAAATAAAATAAAAATTACATAAAAGAAAAAGAAGAACCTAGGTTAAATTTATACAAGAATCTATTCTACTCTCTGCTTCATCGTTCTCTGCCTCTCATGTGTGGGTTATTTATAGGATAGAAATGGATAAGGAAACGAGTCAAAAGATAGGAGGAGCTGGCTATTTCTGAATTTGAATCCTCCCCTTATCTCCAAACTTGATTTGATGTGGATATTCAATTCTGATCTGCAGCTTGTTGGCGTGTTGATTATTGAATATAACTTATTAAATGATAGAATCAGAAACAGTGATCAATGTAAGAGTTGTAGGCCTTTAAGTTTTCTTTTTGATCATCTTGAATCATCAGATTTGAGTTTAGCTAGCGAAAGTTATGATTCAAATACTAAATATATCCAGTTTGAATCTGAGTCTAAATTGCTTCATCTCATCTGTTGATCTTCTCTCTATCCATTTATCCCTTTAGATTTTGAATTTTAGCTTTTGATTTGACGATCTATCTCTTTATCCTCAGTGAAATTGATAGGGTCTTCTTCTAATCCATTTTTTTTTGAATTTGAATGATATTATCTCATCTGATATACCCAGTCTTCAGATAAGATGGCTTTTAGAACCTCTGAATTTGAATCGATCCTCTTTATTTTGAACTTTTAAATTTAATTGGATAAATCTGTCTATCTCTCTTTTTCTTCCTTAATTACCCTTCACGTCATTAAATATGAAAATATATTAATAACAGAGTTTTATTTAAATATAAATGCAGAAGTGTGACACATATGATATGAAAACATGCAACACACGTGTGTGATCATTCATGAAAATAAAGTTATTGATGACATGCTCACTCGTTTTAGCAAGATTACTAACAGTTCAATTTTTTTTAGGTGAACTGATCTCTAATGACAACAAAGTGGGAAATATTATCCGATCACTTCCCAAATCTTAGGAGATCAAGGCAATAACTTTGAAGGAGCTGAACGATTCCAAGGAGATAGACTTCACAGCCTTCATGGGTAATCTAAAAACCCATGAAATGGAGCTCAAAGTTCGAGAAGAACAAGAGACACAATAGAAGAAGAGCGTGGCGTTCAAGGTCTCTCCCGAAAGTTCAGATGATGAAGAAGCGCCAAATGAAGAAGAAATCATATCAATGATCGTGAAGTAATAGTATGTATATTCTATAAGAAAGACAGTTCAATAACAAGTAAAACCGATGGCAAAAAAGAAGAAAGACAAGGAGAAAGGGCTATCTACCATTGAAGAAGTCGGACATCTAATTGCATATTGCTTGGAGATGAAGAACAAAGCCTCCACATCAAAGAAGCCTTCAAGAAGAGAGCGATGAAGGCTTCATGTGATGACTTGGAGAGTGAATCTGAAGAAAAAGTTGATACCACCAACATGTGCTTTATGGCATAAGGTGACAATGTGTCAAGGTACAATCTGAACCCTTTAGATAATGTTGAAATTACATTTTAAGAAATGGCTATAGCTTTTCAAGAAGTAATAGAAAAATATGAGTCACTTAGAATTAACATCTA
This sequence comes from Agave tequilana, assembly GCA_038442645.1. Taxonomy (NCBI): domain Eukaryota; kingdom Viridiplantae; phylum Streptophyta; class Magnoliopsida; order Asparagales; family Asparagaceae; genus Agave; species Agave tequilana. The sequence continues at coordinate 28,931 of JAVJIF010018553.1, forward strand.
AACTGAAAAATGAGAATAGTACTCTATCATCTAAACTAGAGATTATTTTAAAAGAGAAAGAAGATTTGACTATTTCTCAAAACAAAATCAAAAAGGAATTTGATTCACATATGAACACATGTCACACAAAAAGCACCAAGATTTCTTTTGATCACAAAGTTATAAATGAAATGAAAAAAAAAGATAAATAATTTAAGCTCAACTTTGAGCAAGTGTGTTTTTGACAAGAATAGAATGGAATCTATCTTTCAAAAGAAATAAATTCCAAAGAACACCGCACAAGCTACACGACATACACATCATGCACACATGTATGCTAAAGTGTATCAATGTATACATTGTGGTCAAAAAGGTCATTCAGCAAAGTTTTGTTGTGATAAAATGGATGTTATAAATAATCATGTTTGGGTTCGTAAGACTAATCTTATAGGACTCAAAAAATTTGTGTACCAAAAGATATATCTAAATCTTTGATGCAGGTACGCGTCGAGACAACTAGACGTAGAGAGCGATGGTATCTTGATGACGGTTGCTTGAGATATATGACATGGGATGTCAACAATATTGTAACCTATCAAGAACATTTGAAGGTGACTCTGTCACCTTTGGAGATGATTCAAAAGGAAGAGTTATCAGTTTTGGTATTGTTACAAGCGGTACATCTCCTCTAATAGAAATTGTAGCTTTAGTTGATGGTCTTAAACAAAATTTGTTAAGCATTAGTCAATGTTGTGACAAACGCTTAAAAGTTATATTTGATTCCACTTGTTGCAATGTAATTGATAATAAGAATGCATATTTATTAACCGAATATAAGGAAAATAATATTTATATAATTGATACACTTAATCTAGATAGTAATATAATATGTTTAACCATAATAAATGAAGAACCTTAGTTGTGGCATCGAAGATTAGGTCATATCTCTTTTGATCATCTCTCCTGTATTGGGTCTAAGGACGTAGTTAAAGGTATTCCTAAGTTGAAGTTGGAAAATAATCATGTTTGTGATGCTTGCCAATTTGAAAAGCAAAAAAAAATCTCTTTCAAACCAATTAAGGATATCGTATCAACTCACCCCTTAGAATTGATACACATGGACCTATTTGGTCCTACCAAAATCAAGAGTTTAGGAGAAACTTGTTACGTGTATGTGATTGTCGATGACTTTCAAGATACATATGGGTTTTCTTTCTTGAACATAAAAATGAGGCTTTTCATATTTCAGCGTCTCTGCAAAAGAGTTGAGAAGGAAAAAGATTCATTTGTTGTTCATGTTTGTAATGATAGAGATGGTGATTTGTAAACTACTCATTCATTACATATGTGTGAGAACATAAAGTTAAACATGAGTTCTCTTGCCCTAGAACTTCACAACAAAATAGAGTTGTTGAAAGTAAAAAATAGAACATTACAAGAGATGGCACAAACCATGTTTAATGAATATGCTTTTCACAATATTCATGGGCGAAAGCTATTAATACAACATGTTATATTATTAATAGAGTTCATATTCACAAGAAATTAACTAAAACACCTTTTGAATTATATCACTTGCGCAAGCCTAATGTCTCTTACTTCAATTTTTTGGTTGCAAGTGTTCTATTTTAAACACAAAAGATGTTTTGGGTAAATTTGATATGAAATCATATGAAGGCATATTTATTGGTTATTCTTCAACTAGTAAAGTATATAGAGTGTTCATAAAATCCACTTTAACTATACAAGAATATATGCATATCAAGTTTGAAGAATCTAATTAATATGTTTGTTAAGAATATTGTAGATACTCAAATTGAGATTGCAAGTGAAAAATTGAAAAACACATCAACAAATGATACATCCGCTGAAAAAGTCAACGAGAAAAAAGAGCAAAATGAAAAACTATAAGGATAACAACAAGTAGAAGCCCAGTAGCTACCAAAGGATTGGAGACATGCTTCTAATCACCCTAGGGAGCTCATCATCAGTGATGTATCTAAGGGAGTAATTAATAGATCTAAATTGAATAATATATGTAGTAGTTTAGCATTTATTATCACATCGAATCCAGGAGTATCCACAAAGCCGAATTAGACTCTTACTGGCTACTTGCTATGCAAGAATAGCTCAATCAATATGAGTATAATCAAGTGTGAACTTGTTCCTAGACCTAATGATAGGCCAATTATTGATACTAAATGGGTATTTAGAAATAATTTAGATAAGTCCAGCAATGTAGTTGGAAACAGAGCTAAGTTAGTTACCCAAAGTTATAATAAGTCGAGGGAATCTATTTGAGGAAACCTTTGCACTAGTTGCACGGCTCGAAGCCATCCGTATGATTCTAGCTTTTACATGCTATAAAAATTATAAATTGTATCAAATAGATGTAAAGAGTGCATTTTAAATTGATATATAGGAGAAGAAGTGTATGCGGAACAACCCCCGAGATTTGTCGACCCTATACGCTCTGACTATGTATTAAGTTAGAAAAAGCTCTTTTCGGTTTAAAACAAGCTCGAAGATCTTGGTATGAGAGGCTAAGCAATTTTTTTTTTTTGAAAAGAGTTCTGTTAAAGGAAAAATTGATACCACTTTGTTTAATAAGCATGTTAAGAATGATGTATTGATTATTCAGATTTATATGGATGATATTATTTTTTATTCAAGTGACGAACTTTTGTGCAAGAAATTTAAAAAATGCATAAAGGATGAGTTCGAGATGAGTATGCTGGGCGAGCTCAACTATTTTTTTGGACTTAATTAAACAAAGAAGTGTTGAAATATTTCTTAATCAAGCTAAGTTAAATAAAGGAGCTGATGAAGAAGTTTGGAGTTAAAAATGCCAAAACAAGTATAACTCATATGGATACTACTACTAAGCTTGACAAAGATGAGAATGGTAAAAATGTTATATTAAACTTTATAGAAGTATAATAACAAGTTTATTATATTTAACTGCTAGTAGGCCAGACATTATATTTAGTTTTTGTTTATATGCTAGATTTCAATCTTATCCCAAAGAGTCGCATCTAAGTGTGGCAAAGCGTATTATCAAATATCTTAAGGGAACGATTGAAATGGGTTGTTGTATCAGAAAATCGGTCAATTTAAAGTGACTAGTTACTCGAATGTTGACTATACCGGTTATTGAGTTAATCGAAAGAGTACTAGTGGAACTTGTCAATTTCTGGGGAATTATCTTGTTTCGTGATCTTTTAAAAATCAAAATTTGGTTGCTCTCTCAACTGCCGAGGAAGAGTATGTTACAGTTGGAGCTTGTTGTCACAAGTTCTACAGATGAAACATATCCTCTAGGACTATGAATTACAATTTGAACACATCAAAATTTTATGTGACAATACGAGCACGATACACATGACAAAGAATGCAAATTAGTATAGTAAAACTAAGCACATACAAATTAGAAATCGCTTTCTTAGAGATCATTATGAGAATAGTGATATTATGATTGATTATGTACCAACCGATATACAATTTGCTGATATTTTTATTAAACTACTTGATTTTAATAGATTTTCATACATTTATGGTGAATTAAATCTATGCATATTAGATTGATAAGTTTTTGGCATATTTAGTATATAATACTATATTAATTGGATGAATAAAATAAAGTTTTCTTGAGTTATTGATTTTATATGATTGATTTTTTATAATATATATTTATGTTTATTTTTAAATATTTTTAAAAATTTAAAATTTCTCACAAATTTTTCAAAGAATTCCTTTACGTGTCATAATGGAGCTTTCGAAAGCTTATACATCAACTTTTGAAAACCAGTTTTTGTTTGCTCAGAATTAGAGTTTCTGATCTCTGGCTGTCGAAAGCCAACCAGGACTTTCGACAGCTAACTATCGAAATCCCTTTCGATACCTCGTGTAAAACTGTGTGGGGCTGGTCTTTAAAATCCTAAATCTATCGAAACCCACTCATCATTTTCGACCTCTTTCTCTCTCTCTCTCTCCACTGACTTGGTCTTCCTTATTTTCTCTTCTAAACTCAAGATTTCACTATTACAACTTGGTTAATCAATTTCCACTTGATTTAATCTCGTCTTTTGAATTTTCGTTAAAGTTCATCTATTTTGACTGGATTCAGTATTGATATTTCTCTACAAATCCTAATTTTCACATATTGATAAAAGCTATCTATCTCACTCTTTTATTTCAATCTAGATTTTTATTCTCTTATTTTCCTCATCTTTTGATCATGTTTTGTGAAAGAAAAGATTATGATGAATTTTCATCAAAAATATTTTTCTCCTGAACCCTTTTTATCTAGAAGAGGGGCTAAATAAATAGTTCATAGAAATTTGTAAAGAACTCTTGGTTCACTTTCTGAATTTGTGAGTCCCCGACTAGAAAGAATTTTGAATCCATCTTCTCTAAAAAGAAAATTCTTACCAGTCAAAAATCATCTTTCAAAATATAGGAAACATTAGGCACTCCTATATCTGCCTTCTCTGTTCTCAAATGGAATAACTTCTTGGAAGTTCATGATGAATATTGTCCTGAGCTCATCATGGTCTTCTATGCCAACTTGACTGTAAAAGATGATGTTCTTTATAGTCAGTTAATGGCATAGATATTAAGATGAGTTGTGTTGATCTAGCAAATTTCCTTGATATTGAAAACTGAGGACTTGATATATTCTCTAAATCTTTTTCTATCTTTGATGACTTTCCCGTCGATCACACCAGAGTATATGCTTCAACTCTCCTTCACAGTGATTCTAATTCATCTCTGATTGTTAATGAAAATGATTTTACTTACTCCTATCTGTCAAGTAATTGCCAAAATCATCATGTATAACATCGTGCCTTCACCGGATGAGTTTGACCATGCTCGATGATGCACTACTCTTCTTACTATAGCATCTTTTGTTTTAATCTAGTTAACCTTTCAAAATTGATATCTAACATAATGGCTAGTCCCAGACTTGCTTCTAACAGCCTACCATTTGGCATGTTGCTCACTATATTTTTTAAATATTGGAAAATTGATCTTTCTAATGATATGCCCGCTCCTTCTCCTCCACCTATTGTTCATGTGCCCTTCATTGGCTTTAAACTGGAGGAAAAAGACTGAGCTACTCCATCCCTTTATTGATGCATGACAAGAGGGGGAGAAAGATTAATGGCGTTATTGAAGATTTCTTTTGGAGTTTATCTATTATTTGTTGGCCCAAAAGCCCATCACTCTAGTTTTGATGATGATTAAATCATGTAGTTATAGTACTAATGATCTTGTGTTTAATTAGTCTCAGATATGTGATCAAGATCTTAGTAGGTGTTTAGCTTCAACAAAGGATTTAAAGTCAAGTTTTGGAGCTAGCACGTGTTGATTCAAGAGCTTGTACATCAAGACCACATCAAGTACTCAAGAGGAGTCTAGCTCATTGGATCATGTTTTGGAGCAAGTCAAAAAGGAGAAGAAGATTTTCAAGTGAAGACCTTCAAGAGAAGACTTGTGTCTAGGTTTGTTTCTAGATAAGATTTTATTTTTAGATAAAATGTAAATGATAGATTAGTTGGTGGATTGCTCAAGTATCATATACACTCACACACAAGATTTATATGTATTTTCATAAAAGAGATTTGTTGGCCCAAGGGTACAATCACCCGGTTTTAGAGTTTTGATGATTACAAAACATATATAGTTATTTGTATTAATTTTGTTTAAGTGTTTAAGATTGTTTCAGGGTTCTAAGGATTCAAGATATTTTCTTCCCTAAAGGAAGGTGATGATTGACTCAAGTTGACTCAATACGGGATCAAGAATTCAAGTTATTCAACGATGCATATGGAAAAGCCCAAATTGAAGATCTTGTAGTCACCTAGAACTGTTGTAAGAATTAGTATGTTAAAGAGTAAGGATATGATAGTTGTGCTCAAGAAAACACTCACACACAAATGCACTTTTCAAAATACAAGTTTTTGGTTATGTTGGTTTTGGTGCATATTTGATTGATATACATGTCTCAAAATATTTCAAATTTTTACATCTAATTTAAAACTTGTATTTCATCCCCTATAGCATGTTACTTAAACTTCAAACCATTTAAAGATATTTCAAAAATTATTCAAAGTTCAGAAATTTCTTTATAAAACTGTTTCAGGCCTTTACGGTCGACCGGCCCGGTCGACCGGATCTATTTCAGGCCAGATCGGTCGACCGGGCCTTGTGGCCTTGGGCGTGCACGTCTGTGCACGTCTGCAGTCGACCGGGCCAGTCGACTAACAGACTTTGCGGTCGACCGACCGTCGACCGACTGCTAGACCCCAACTCTCAGGTTTTGTCGGTCAACCGGCCCGATCGACCGGCCGCTCAATGTTTCTTTTTAATATAGCCGGCGGTCGACCGGACCGGTCGACCGAAGCCAACGGCTTTTTTGCCATGTGGCCTGTCGGTCGACCGGCCCAGTCGACCGACAGCCGTCCAGAAGCCCCAACGACTGTATCTTGGAATTTGTTTCATTTTTCATGATTCCTACAGCTATTTCTGTTTTCCTAGTGGCTAAACTCTACCCTAATGACCTAGTATCAATTATGAATGGTGTGTATTCACTCCCTATAAATAGAGGTCATTGGTCTTTTGTTTTGAACAAGAAATACATCCTAGTTTCCAGTTTTTCAAAAGAGAAGAAAAGTTTACTTGCTTTCATTTTCAAAGATCTTTCATTTGCAAAAGTTTTTCAGTTGGTTTACAAGTTCTCTTTACTTCTTTTCAACTGAAATTTTTCTCTCACTTTACTTCTTGAGCCAAAATCATACTCCACTCTATAAGAAGTTGTAAGAGAGTTTGTGGTCTTTTTATCACCAAGTGACTTATATTCCATTGTGTTGAGATCCCTCTTGTGTAGAGGTTGGATTTGTTGGAGTTGGGTACTCCGGTCTTGTGTAGACCATTTGTAATCCCCTTGGGTGTAAAGGTTCCGGTGTGAAAATTTTCTTTGTGGATTTAGTGGAAATCCTTCATAGTAGTAAGGCGGGGACGTAGAGCAGTGACTCGAACCTCGAAACAAATTACTTGTGTTTGCGATTGGTTTCCTTTTTGCTCTCTATTGCTTTACATTCCTAACTTGTGATACCACTTGCTTGCACTTTATTATTGCACTCATTTCATTTACTTGCATTTTTGGTCTTTACTCATTTCAACCAGAAAGCAATTACGCGCCTCAACTCATAATCTAGAGTAATCAAAGAGGAGAAGTTAGAGCCCTTCACGGAAAATTCGGCTTCAATTTCTTGTTTTGAGTGACCGTTTGCATCATTCATACTTACTTATTTAAAAAGAGCATTAGATTAGCATTAACACCTATTCACCCCCCCCTCTAGGTGTTTTTCAATTGGTATTAGAGCTTTGGTCTCTAGCTTCTTGGCTTAACATCCTTAAAGAGATCCTATATTGCTAATCACTTTATTCATATTTCATCCTCATACACTTTAGTAAAAATGGCCGAAGGTATTAAGACCCCACCCAAGTTTGATGGCCTTAACTTTCCCATATGGAAGGTTAAGATGACCGTGATTTTGCAATCCTTAGGGAGCCGGGTTGCAAAGGCAGTGACTAAACCATTTATCACACCCCTTGGTGATGAGGACACTTGGTCCGACATTGCTACGAAAGAGTTTGACGCAATGCTAAGGCACACTATGTCTTGCTTCGAGCTCTTAATGACGATGATATTGCTAGAGTCATTCACTGCAAATCTGCATATGAGATTTGGACTCACCTACTAGTCACTCATGAGGGAACATCACAAGTAAAGAGGGCCAAAATTGACCTTCTTCATTCCCAATATGAAAACTTTTCCATGCAAGAAAATGAAACCATAAATGATATGGTTACAAAGTTTACAAAGATTACTAACGGTCTTTCTTCTTTAGGTGACGGCATTGACAACGACCAAAAGTGAGGAAGATCATTCGTGCACTCCCTCCATCTTGGGAAGTCAAAGCCACAACTTTGAAGGAGCTAAATGACAAGGAGGAAATGGAGCTCATCGGTCTCATTGGGAATCTCAAGACCATGAGATGGAAAGAAAAGCTAGAGAAGAGATGGCTCCTCCAAAAAAGAAAGCTATCGCTTTCACAAGCTCTTCCACCTACTCCGACGAAGATGATGAGGAAGAGGATGATGAAGATCTTTCTCTTCTTATGAAGAACGTTCGGAGAATGTACAATAAGACCAAATTCCAAATAGAAGGAGATGGCAAGGTAAAGAAGAGAAGAAAATCATTTGCTTCAATTGCCGGAAGCTGGGACACATTGTTGCGGAGTGTTCAAAAAATAAGGGAAAACCCTCCACCTCCAAGAAGCCATACAAGAAGAAAGTTTTAAAGGCTACTTGGGATTCGGAGAGTGAATCCGGCGAGGAAATCAACACCGCCCACATGTGCTTCATGGCAAATGAAAGCACAAGTAAGGTAACTCCCGAAACATCTATTGAAGATTGTGAATTATCTATAAATGAACTACGAGAAGCTTTTGAAGAACTATCTCAAAATTATGATTTTCTCAAAAAGAAATATTTAAAAATGAAAAAGAAAAATGAATCACTTAACCACAAGATTTTCACTCTCACAAAAGAAAAAGATGAATTATTTTCAACTCTTACTTCCACTCAAAAGGATTTGATGATTATAAAATTTCTTCCAAAGCTAAATTTTCACTAGTTGATAAAGATGAGATTTTCATGCTAAAGAAGAAAATTGACTCATTGGGAGAAGTTTTAAAGAAATGTGAATTTGATAAATCTAGACTAGAGGCTATGTTTCCCAAGAAGCATATTCAAAAGAAACAATCATATGTTACTCACACCCATGTTCATAAATCACAACCTTCACACTCACATCATGCTAAACACCCTAAACACGTCCACACTCCACATACTCATTATGCATTCATGTATGGTAAAGTTTATGCATGTACATATTGTGGCCGAAAGGGTCATTTGGTTAAATTTTGCTATGATAGGATAAATGCATCACATAATCATGTTTGGGTTCGGAATACTAACATTCAAGGACCCAAGAAAATTTGGGTACCAAAGTCAATAAATTTATTACATGATGTAGGTACGCTCCAAAGCTCAAAGACGTAAGGAGCGGTGGTATCTTGATAGTGGTTGCTCAAAGCACACGACTTGGAATATCAACAACTTTGCAACCCTATCAAGATACCATGAAGGTGACACCGTCACCTTCGGAGATGATGCCAAAGGAAAAATCATTGGTATAGATAACGTTAAACTTGGTACATCTCCTATAATAGAAAATCTTGTTTTAGTTGATGGCCTCAAGCATAATCTCTTGAGTGTTAGTCAACTTTGTGATAAAGGTTTTAATGTGATTTTTGATGACTTAGCTTGTAGTGTAATTGATAGACAAACTAATGCATGTATATTTTCTGGATTTCGTGAAAACAATGTATACGTGATTGATATGTCTAATATGCAATGCAATGCTACTTATGTGAATGCCGTCAATGATGACTCTTGGTTATGGCATAGGAGATTAGGCCATATTTCTTTTGACCATCTATCTAGATTAAACAACAAGAAAATGGTGAAAGGTATCCCTTGCTTGAAATTTGAAAAGGACCGCATTTGCGATGCATGCCAACTTGGGAAACAAACCAAGTCCTCTTTCAAATCCATCAAGGATATCATGACATCACGACCCTTGGAGTTAATCCATATGGATTTGTTTGGTCCTACTAAAACCAAAAGTCTAAGTGGGAATCGTTTTTCTTTCATTTTAGTTGATGACTTTTCTCGTTTTACTTGGGTTTTCTTTTTAGAACATAAAAATCAAGCCTTTTCACATTTTCAAACTTTTAGGAAAAGAGTTGAAAAGGAAAAAGATTCTTCTATTTTAAGAATAAGAAGTGATAGAGGTGGTGAATTCAATAACCAACCCTTTCCACATTTTGCGAAGAACATGGAATTAAGCATGAACTATCTTATCCTAGAACTCCACAATAAAATGGAGTTGTTGAGAGGAAAAATTGAACATTACAAGAAATGGCTAGGACAATGATAAATGAGTACGGTCTCCCTCAAAACCTATGGGCCGAGGCCATAAACACATCTTGTTACATATCAAATAGGATTTTCTTATGCAAAAATACTTTTAAAACATCTTTTGAAATTTACTATTCAAGAAAACCAAATGTTTCATACTTTAAAGTTTTTGGTTGTAAATGTTTTGTTTTAAATACTAAAGATAATTTATGTAAATTTGATGCAAAATCATATGAAGCTATTTTTGTTGGTTATTCTAACACTAGTAAAACTTATAGAGTCTTCAATAAATCATCTTTGACTATTGAAGAATCTATACATGTAAAGTTTGAGGAATCTAATGTGTTTGTTGAGAATGTTGTAGAAATAGATTTCTTAGGTGAAGACATGGAGAGGATTACCTTGAAGGACTCACCTACTCTAGAAGACAAGCCAAAGGTTGATGGGGAAAGTGAAATTCAAGAAGTTGAAGTGGAGCCAACACAACCACTTTCAAAGGATTGGAGATTCACTCCACATCATCCCAAGGATCTTATTATAGGTGAAGTATCAAAAGGGGTAACAACTCGCTCTAAACTTCATGATCTTTGTGGGCACTATGCATTTATTTCTTATTTTTGAGCCCAAGAACTTCCTCGAAGCCGAGGGCGACTCATATTGGTTGCTTGCTATGCAAGAGGAACTCAATCAATTTGAGCGCAACCAAGTTTGGCATCTTGTTCCTAGACCCCATGATAGACCAACAATTGGTAATGGATTTTTAGGAACAAATTGGATGAGTCGGGCAATGTTGTTAGGAATAAAGCTAAGTTAGTGGCCCAAGGTTACACTCATGTCGAAGGTATCAATTTTGAGGAAACTTTTACACCCGTAACACGGCTTGAAGCCATACGGATTACACTTGTATTTGCTTCATATAAAGATTTTAAACGTTTTCAAATGGATGTCAAAAGTGCTTTCTTAAATGGATTTATTAAAGAGGAAGTGTATGTTGAACAACCCTATCGCTTTCAAAAGCTCTTCCACCTACTCCGACGAAGATGATGATGAAGAGGATGATGAAGATCTTTCTCTTCTTATGAAGAACGTTCGGAGAATGTACAATAAGACCAAATTCCAAATAGAAGGAGATGGCAAGGTAAAGAAGAGAAGAAAATCATTTGCTTCAATTGCCGGAAGCTGGGACACATTGTTGCGGAGTGTTCAAAAAACAAGGGAAAACCCTCCACCTCCAAGAAGCCATACAAGAAGAAAGTTTTAAAGGCTACTTGGGATTCGGAGAGTGAATCCGACGAGGAAATCAACACCGCCCACATGTGCTTCATGGCAAATGAAAGCACAAGTAAGGTAACTCCCGAAACATCTATTGAAGATTGTGAATTATCTATAAATGAACTACGAGAAGCTTTTGAAGAACTATCTCAAAATTATGATTTTCTCAAAAAGAAATATTTAAAAATGAAAAAGAAAAATGAATCACTTACCACAAGATTTTCACTCTCACAAAAGAAAAAGATGAATTATTTTCAACTCTTACTTCCACTCAAAAGGATTTTGATGATTATAAAATTTCTTCCAAAGCTAAATTTTCACTAGTTGATAAAGATGAGATTTTCATGCTAAAGAAGAAAATTGACTCATTTGGAGAAGTTTTAAAGAAATGTGAATTTGATAAATCTAGACTAGAGGCTATGTTTCCCAAGAAGCATATTCAAAAGAAACAATCATATGTTACTCATACCCATGTTCATAAATCACAACCTTCACACTCACATCATGCTAAACACCCTAAACACGTCCACACTCCACATACTCATTATGCATTCATGTATGGTAAAGTTTATGCATGTACATATTGTGGCCGAAAGGGTCATTTGGTTAAATTTTGCTATGATAGGATAAATGCATCACATAATCATGTTTGGGTTCGGAATACTAACATTCAAGGACCCAAGAAAATTTGGGTACCAAAGTCAATAAATTTATTACATGATGTAGGTACGCTCCAAAGCTCAAAGACGTAAGGAGCGGTAGTATCTTGATAGTGGTTGCTCAAAGCACACGACTTGGAATATCAACAACTTTGCAACCCTATCAAGATACCATGAAGGTGACACCGTCACCTTCGGAGATGATGCCAAAGGAAAAATCATTGGTATAGATAACGTTAAACTTGGTACATCTCCTATAATAGAAAATCTTGTTTTAGTTGATGGCCTCAAGCATAATCTCTTGAGTGTTAGTCAACTTTGTGATAAGGTTTTAATGTGATTTTTGATGACTTAGCTTGTAGTGTAATTGATAGACAAACTAATGCATGTATATTTTCTGGATTTCGTGAAAACAATGTATACATGATTGATATGTCTAATATGCAATGCAATGCTACTTATGTGAATGCCTTCAATGATGACTCTTGGTTATGGCATAGGAGATTAGGCCATATTTCTTTTGACCATCTATCTAGATTAAACAACAAGAAAATGGTGAAAGGTATCCCTTACTTGAAATTTGAAAAGGACCGCATTTGCGATGCATGCCAACTTGGGAAACAAACCAAGTCCTCTTTCAAATCCATCAAGGATATCATGACATCACGACCCTTGGAGTTAATCTATATGGATTTGTTTGGTCCTACTAAAACCAAAAGTCTAAGTGGGAATCGTTTTTCTTTCATTTTAGTTGATGACTTTTCTCGTTTTACTTGGGTTTTCTTTTTAGAACATAAAAATCAAGCCTTTTCACATTTTCAAACTTTTAGGAAAAGAGTTGAAAAGGAAAAAGATTCTTCTATTTTAAGAATAAGAAGTGATAGAGGTGGTGAATTCAATAACCAACCCTTTCCACATTTTGCGAAGAACATGGAATTAAGCATGAACTATCTTGTCCTAGAACTCCACAATAAAATGGAGTTGTTGAGAGGAAAAATTGAACATTACAAGAAATGGCTAGGACAATGATAAATGAGTACGGTCTCCCTCAAAACCTATGGGCCGAGGCCATAAACACATCTTGTTACATATCAAATAGGATTTTCTTATGCAAAAATACTTTTAAAACATCTTTTGAAATTTACTATTCAAGAAAACCAAATGTTTCATACTTTAAAGTTTTGGTTGTAAATGTTTTGTTTTAAATACTAAAGATAATTATGTAAATTTGATGCAAATCATATGAAGCTATTTTTGTTGGTTATTCTAACACTAGTAAAACTTATAGAGTCTTCAATAAATCATCTTTGACTATTGAAGAATCTATACATGTAAAGTTTGAGGAATCTAATGTGTTTGTTGAGAATGTTGTAGAAATAGATTTCTTAGGTGAAGACATGGAGAGGATTACCTTGAAGGACTCACCTACTCTAGAAGACAAGCCAAAGGTTGATGGGGAAAGTGAAATTCAAGAAGTTGAAGTGGAGCCAACACAACCACTTCCAAAGGATTGGAGATTCACTCCACATCATCCCAAGGATCTTATTATAGGTGAAGTATCAAAAGGGTAACAACTCGCTCTAAACTTCATGATCTTTGTGGGCACTATGCATTTATTTCTTATTTTGAGCCAAAGAACTTCCTCGAAGCCGAGGGCGACTCATATTGGTTGCTTGCTATGCAAGAGGAACTCAATCAATTTGAGCGCAACCAAGTTTGGCATCTTATTCCTAGACCCCATGATAGACCAACAATTGGTAATGGATTTTTAGGAACAAATTGGATGAGTCGGGCAATGTTGTTAGGAATAAAGCTAAGTTAGTGGCCCAAGGTTACACTCATGTCGAAGGTATCAATTTTGAGGAAACTTTTACACCCGTAACACGGCTTGAAGCCATACGGATTACACTTGCATTTGCTTCATATAAAGATTTTAAACGTTTTCAAATGGATGTCAAAGTGCTTTCTTAAATGGATTTATTAAAGAGGAAGTGTATGTTGAACAACCCCCCGGGTTTGTCGATTCTACACATCCGGATTTTGTTTTCAAACTAGACAAAGCTCTTTATGATTTAAAACAAGCCCCTAGGGCTTGGTATGAAAGACTTTCTTCATTTCTTATTTCAATTGGTTTTGCTAAAGGAGCAATAGATACTATTTTGTTTACCAAACATGTTGAAAATGATATGCTTATAGTTCAAATATATGTTGATGATATCATATTTGGCTCTACTAATGAAAATCTTTGCAAAGCTTTTGAATCATTCATGAAGGAGGAATTTGAGATGTCTATGATGGACAAGCTTAACTACTTCCTTGGTCTCCAAATCAAGCAAAGGAAGGATGGGATTTTCATCAATCAATCCAAGTACACGAAGGACTTATCAAGAAATTTAGGCTTGAAGGGGCTAAGACAAGCAAAACTCCCATGTCTACCACAGTAAAGCTTGACAAGGATGAGCAAGGTATAAATGTAGACATTAAACTCTATCATAGCATGATTGGTAGTTTGTTATATTTAACGGCTAGTAGACTGGACATTATGTTTAGTGTGTGTCTTTGTGCTCGATTTCAATCATGTCCTAAAGAGTCCCATTTGATTGCGATAAAACGCATTATTAGATAGCTTAAGGGCACTATTGAAATGGGTCTATGGTATCCGAAGACCGGACAATTCTCCATGACGAGTTTTTCGGATACCGACTATGCGGGTTGTAGAGTGGATAGGAAGAGTACAAGTGGAATATGTCAATTTCTCGGTAATTATCTTGTCTCATGGTCTTCCAAGAAACAAATTCGGTAGCCCTCTCAACCGCCGAGGCGGAGTATGTTGCGGTGGGGGCTTGTTGTGCACAAGTCCTTTGGATGAAACATACTCTCCTTGACTATGATTTGCATTATGATCATATTAAAATATTTTTTGATAATACTAGTACTATTCACATGACTAAAAATGTAAATCAACATAGTACGACAAAGCACATTGACATTCGTTATCACTTTCTTCGAGATCATTATGAGAAAGATGATATTGAAATTGATTATGTTTCTACCGATTTTCAACTTGCCGATATTTTTTACAAAACCACTAGATTATAATAGATTTTCCTTTATCTGTGGTGAATTGAATGTTTGTGCTATGGATTCATGAAATCTTTTTTTAATCTTCGACAATGTTTATTTTTTTTACCCTTTTTGATGCATGACAAAAAGGGGGAGAAAGAGAGTTATTGTTGGTTATTGTTGTTTTGAGTTATTGTTTAAAGAGTTATTATTTTGAGTTATTGTTTTTCTTGTTCTCTTGATGTTTTCTTTCTCATGCAATCCATTCATATATATAGCATGATTTGAGGGGAGCCTCCAAGCCCCTTTTCCCATAATTTTGTTAAATAACTCATATGTTTTGTCATCATCAAAAAGGGGAGATTATTGGCCCAAGGGTACAATCACCCGGTTTTAGAGTTTTGATGATTACAAAACATAAATAGTTATTTGTACTAATTTGTTTAAGTGTTTTAAGATTGTTTCAGGGTTCTAAGGATTCAAGATGTTTCTTCCCTAAAGGAAGGTGATGATTGACTCAAGTTGACTCAATACGGGATCAAGAATTCAAGTTATTCAACGATGCATATGGAAAAGCCCAAATTGAAGATCTTGTAGTCACCTAGAACCATTGTAAGAATTAGTATGTTAAAGAGTAAGGATATGATAGTTGTGCTCAAGAAACACTCACACACAAATGCACTTTTCAACAAGTTTTTGGTTATGTTCGTTTGGTGCATGTTTGATTGATATACATGTCTCAAAATATTTCAAATTTTTACATCTAGTTTAAAACATGTATTTCATCCCCTATAGCATGCTACTTAAACTTCAAACCATTTAAAGATATTTCAAAAATTATTCAAAGTTCAAAAATTTCTTTATAAAACTGTTTCAGGCCTTTACGGTCGACCGGCCCGGTCGACCGGATCTATTTCAGGCCAGATCGGTCGACCGGGCCTTATGGCCTTGGGCGTCCATGTCTGTGCATGTCTGCCGGTCGACCGGGCCAGTCGGCCGATAGACCTTGCGGTCGACCGACCGTCAACTGACTGCTAGACCCCAACTCTCGGGTTTTGTTGGTCGACCGGCCCGGTTGACCGGCCGCTCAATGTTTCTTTTTTATATAGCGGGCGATCGACCGAAGCCAACGGCTCTTTTGTCATGTGGCCTGCCGGTCGACCGGCCCGGTCGACCGACAGCCGTCCAGAAGCCCCAACGGCTATATCTTGGATTCTGTTTCATTTTTCATGATTCCTAGAGCTATTTCTGTTTTCCTAGTGGCTAAACTCTACCCTAATGACCTAGTATCAATTATGAATGGTGTGTATTCACTCCCTATAAATAGAGGTCATTGGTCTTTTGTTTTGAACAAGAAGTACATCCTAGTTTCAAGTTTTTCAAAGAGAAGAAAAGTTTACTTGCTTTCATTTTCAAAGATCTTTCATTTGCAAAAGTTTTTCAGTTGGTTTACAAGTTCTCTTTACTTCTTTTAAACTGAAATTTTTTTCTCACTTTACTTCTTGAGCCAAAATCATACTCCACTCTATAAGAAGTTGTAAGAGAGAGTTTGTGGTCTTTTGATCACCAAGTGACTTATATTCCATTGTGTTGAGATCCCTCTTGTGTAGAGGTTGGATTTGTTGGAGTTGGGTACTCCGGTCTTATGTAGATCATTTGTAATCCTCTTGAGCGTAAAGGTTCCTGTGTGAAAATTTTCTTTGTAGATTTAGTGGAAATCCTTCATAGTGGTGAAGGCGGGGACGTAGAGCAGGGGCTCGAACCTCGAAACAAATTACTTATGCTTGCGATTGGTTTCCTTTTTGCTCTCTATTGCTTTACATTCCTAACTTGTGATACCACTTGCTTGCACTTCATTATTGCACTCATTTCATTTACTTGCATTTTGGTCTTTACTCATTTCAACAAGAAAGCAATTATGTGCCTCAACTCATAATCTAGAAGAATCAAAGAGGAGAAGTTCTAGAGCCCTTCATGGGGAATTCGGGTTCAATTTCTTATTTTGAGTAACCATTTGCATCATTCATACTTACTTGTTTAAAAAGAGCATTAGATTAGCATTAACACCTATTCACCCCCCCTCTAAGTGTTTTTCAAGATTTTGTTTTTGGAAAATACCGGTTTGGTTTTTAAGCTTCAATATATATATATATATATATATATATATATATATATATATATATATATATATATATATATATAATAATATATATATATATCTGTTTTTATCAAAACTTTATTTAGAGTTTAATGTCAAAAACATAGATATTTCATCATATATGTGTTGTGGATCATATCCACACACACTAAGCTTAAAGTGTTTAAAATATCTTGTTTTTGTATTTAGAGAATTTTTGGAAAAATCATTTTGGAAAAATACAGATTTTGTTTTAAGCCGAAATTTCTAAGTCACAAAAATAGTTCAAAATATTTGTAACATGTTTTGATTTTTACTCAAACATGTTTGTATATCAAAGTATATTACTGAACTTATTTTTGTAGATTTTTAGAGAACTTATGGGATTTTATTAAAGGTAAAAAAAGCCAAGTTTTTAAATCCCCAAAATACTGTTTTTGGCCTTCTGCCGGTCGACCGCACGGTCGACCGAGCCAGAGGTCGGTTGACCGGGCGGTCGACCGACATGCACAAAACGTGCACGGCCAGGGCTGGTCGACCGCATGGTCGACCGCCAGAGAGTCTCTGCTCTCTGGAAATGGCCCGGTCAACCGGACGGTCGACCGCTAGGGCATTACCCTGAAGGCAGTCGACCGGCCGGTCGACCGACCTTCCCAAAGGTCGAAATCCGACCATTGGCGGTCGATCGGGCGGTCGACCGACTGCAGCGTCAGCCGCTGATTTGGACCCCAACGGCTAGTTTTTGGATGCCTATAAATTGAAGTTCCCATGGACTGTTTTCTACAAGATTTCAAGAGAGTTTTTGGCTTAGTTTTTCCTACCTATATCAGTGGTTTTATCCACATGTTTTAGAGCCAATATTTCCAAATCAAAAGGAGAGTTTATCAAGAGTTTTCAAACGTGATTTCTTGAGTTTTTCACCACAAATCAATCCTTGTTTTTCTCACACAATACTTGAGCTTTCCATTGATAAATCAATCCTATAGGGATCTTTGTTGTGAGAGGATTTTTAGGTGATCAAAGTGTTGTGATCACCAAAGTGTTCATCATTTGTATTTGAGGAGGCGGACTTGCGGGTTCGCGTTGTTTCGAGTTCTAGTGAGAGCTCGGTGTAGAGGTGCGGCCTCGGTAAGCTTGCGTGCTTGCGTGTGTTGTTCTTGCGGAAACAAGTGAGAGGACTAGTGAGTCCAAGAGTTCTAGTGTGAACTCCTTGTAGGTGTTGCGGCGTTGAGTGAGCCGTGGGATCGTTTTTAGTGAAAATCTTTTATAGTGTTGAAGGCGGGGACGTAGAGCAAGGGTGCTCGAACTTCGAAATAAATCTCCCGTGTTTGCGATTGCTCTCTCTATATCTCATTTGTGTTTATATCTTGCATGCACTTTTTGTCATATTCTTTACTTGCTTGATATATTCTTATGCTTATATTGTTATATGTGTGGGATTGTTTGCTCGCACTTGTATTCAACCTAGAGAGCCAAAGCGGCACCTCAACTGTTATCTAGAGGAATCTTGAGGAGATAGTCCAGAGCCCTTCACGGGAAATTCGGCTACACTCTTAGGTTATACCTTGTGTGTTTAACTTAAGAATTTTAGTTTGCATAAATTGTTTTAATTTCACATTAATTCATCATTAGATTAGCTAGTCACCTATTCACCCCCCTCTAGGAGCTATTGTTTGTTGTGTTTTTGTTTTAAGAACCTTATTGTAATAGATATTAAGTTTATCTTTTGGATTGTAATGGATATTTGAATATTTTAGAATGCTTATGGTTTGTAATCAATTTGGTTTGATAAATCAATTTGGTTATGTAGTTGACTTTGAATATGTTATAAATATTTGGTTTAAATTTGATATGTGAATGGATGTTTGTTTGTTAATGGATGGTTGGATAGATAATATATGCATATGAATGAATATCTTGTATTGGTATCTTGTGTATATGCATATGTGTTTATAATAGTTGATATTAAATTTGAGCTTTACTTGATTACATTTGTGTATAGTTGATATCAAAATTAAATTCTAAATGAACACATATGTGTTTTTAGTATATGCATAAATTCAGGAGGAGTTTTAATAAAAATTTTACTCTAATTTATGCATATATAACTCCATGAGTTTTGTTATCATCAAAAAGGGGGAGATCATTAATCGAAAAGTTCAATCACTCATGTTTGATGATTCCCACTCATGTAGTTAAGAAACTTATGATTTTAAAGTTGTTTTAAAAGAATATATGTTATTTGTCAATGTATAGATTATTCAAAATTAAATAGTGAAGTTCAAACTCAATTGATACAAATTTGACTATCTCTCTCGTTGGCGATTGAAGTTTAAGAAATTGGATTCAAATCAACATCTACACGAAGACTTTGATGTTTCAAGAAAAAGAATTTTAATTTGTAAGTTTAGAAAAAATGTTAAAGCTTTAGATTGTAGAATTAGTAATTCAATCTTGAAACACACACGACTTTAATTTTTTTAATGATTTAAAATGTTTTTCAAAATTGATTTACATATAAAAATGAGTTTCTCAAAACCAAGTTTCAATATGTTCTGTTTTTGATGAAAAATCGTTTTCAATGTAGAATATATTTCAGAAATGAGTTTTATTGTTTGAACTGTGTAGTGGAGTTTATCCATATATATTAGAGCTAAAAAATATTTAAGAAATTCATTTTTGTTTGATTTATAAAGTCAAAATTGATTATAAACAAGTTTTGAAAAAATCAGAATATATTGAACCATTTTCGACAATCCAATATATTACTGTCGAAAATAGATACTCAGTGTGCACATATTTATTTTTGAGTTGAAAACTTTCGACAGCTTCATTACACACTTTCGACAGCATTTTTCAGAGAGCTCAGAAAAATTCAGAATAGACTCATTTTGACAGCTTAGCTAGTATTTATCACTAATTGTCGAAAAGAGCTTTCTACAGCTCGTAATTTGATTTTTGACAACATTTTTCAAAAAGTAAAGTTTGTTTTAGAACTATTTGATTTTGACATTTTCCTTTGAAAATCAGTCCCCGTCGAAAGTGCTTTCGACAGCCAGTTTTAAACTTTTGAAAATAAATTTATGCATTTTAAAAATATAGTCATTTGTTACCGTTAACTGTCAAAGTCCTGCACCTATCTTCGACAGTTAGTTCAATTTTGTTGTTGAATTTTAGCAAACATTTTTCAATTCTTTTGCTATAAAATTGTATTATTTTGCATAGATTTCAACAACAAAATTTGAGAAAAGATTATAAGTTTTCAGTGCTCAATCAATCTCCAAATTGCTGAGAGTTTTTTCTCTACAAAATTTCCGAGCTTACTCTTCCAATATTTCTCATCTCTCTCACACACAAGCTTAATCTTCAAATTCTCATTCTATAGCTATAGAGTTTGTAATTTGAGAGAGTTTTCTATGATCAAAGTGTGGTCACAACTTGTCCTTTGTTACTTTGGTTGTATACCTCTAGTGAAGGAGGTTGTGAGAAGTCGATCTTACGCAATCACGATTTGCAAGAGTTGAGGCTCCAAGTTGATCCAAGAGGGATCGTGTTGTAGGAGTTTCGGCTCCAAGAGATGATGTTGCGGGATCAAAGTTATAAGCATATTTCAGTTTCGCGAACCAGTTAAAGTGCTTACATCTCACATGAGTTGGAGATGGGAATGAAAATCAGTGGATTGAACCTCGAAAACAAATCATCGTGTTTGCGAAGTTTACTTTTTCTTGACTCTATCTCTTTACTCTTTATACTTGCATTTATCTCTGCTCAATACTTGTTATACTTGCATACTATTTGAGATTAAGTGTGTTTGTTGCAAATAATTTTTAATTTTCGCACAATTGATTAGCATTACTTATTCACCACCTCTAGGTGATTTTCAGATGAATGGATGGAAAACTTTTGACCTTCACGAATGTCTAACACTCCTTCCCTCCTCAAATTCCTTTCTCAAATCCTCTTCTGTTTCCATCTCCTCTGATTGGTCCCCACCTCCTCTACATGAACTCCCTTCACCTGTACTTCAATCACTAGTACAGAAATGGGCTTCCATGTCACACATTCCACGGTGGTTTGAGATGCAACCGACGTGGATTAAAAGGCAGTGGCAATTTTGAAATTTGATGAATATTCAGTTTGTGTTTGGAAATTTCACCGTAGTTTTGTAAGAACCATCATCAAAACATCTAAGATTGGTTAAATATATTTTGATGGAGCTTTTTGAAAAAACCAATGTAAAAACTAAGAAGTTTATGTGCTCCGTAGGTATGAATTACGAGAGAATACACGCTTGCCCTAATGATTGTATTTTGTACCAAAAGAATTATGAAGGTTTGGAGAGTTGTCCAGTTATGAGCAGATCAGTACAAAAAAAAAATTCCATCTAAGATTTTATGGTATTTTCTTATAATATCTAGATTTAAACACATATTTAGGAGTGCAGGACATGCGAAGAGTTTGATGTGGCATTTAGATGGGAATATTAGTGATAATATGCTTTGGCATCTAGCAGATTCTCTAAAACGGCAAATGGTTGATTCAAAGTATCCCATTTTTGGAGATGATGCAAGGAATCTTTGATTAGGTCTTTCGCCTAATGGAATGAACCAATATGGTAACACGAGCAGCACACAAAGTACATGGCTAGTTGTTTTGATTATTTATAATCTTTCTCCCTAGTTGTGCATGAAGCGCAAGTTTCTAATATTCTGATTGCTAATATTGGATCCCAAACAACCAAAAAATGATACAGATGTTTATTTCTCACCTCTTATTGAAGATTTAAAGGTAATGTGGGAAGAATGTGTAGAAGTATTTGATGTACATCGTCGACAATTTTTCAATCTTTGAGCTATGTTACTTTAGACAATCAATAATTTTTCAGCATACAGTACTTTATCAGGGTACAATGTGAAAGGACACAAGGCATCTCTTGTATATGAAGAAGAGACATTTTCTATCTAATTAAAGTATGAGAGAAAGACAGTATACCTTGGTACTCGGAGATTCTTGCCCATGTTCTACCATTATCAGAGGCTTCGAAAAGCATTTAATGGATCTACAGAAGGAAAAGCTCCAAAGCCATTGAACGGCGAACATGTATATCAACGGGTGAAATATCTCATTTTAAGTTATGGAAAAGGTAAGCCAAAATACAATTGAAAAGAATGTGTGGAAGAAATGGTCAATATTTTTTAACCTCCTGTATTGAAAAGTTTTGTTTATGAGACACTGCTTTGATGTCATGCATATAAGAAGAATGTATGTGATAGTATTATTGGCACATTACTCAATACACCCGATAAGACTAAAAAGATAGTCAAATCTAGTTTGGATTTAGTTAAAATACGTATAAATGAAAAGTTGTCACCAGAGAAGAGGGGGAAATACATACTTAACGCCAGTATGCCATATTTTGTCTAGAAAAGGAAAGATAGAATTATGTCAATGTCTTTTGAGATTAAGGTGCCAAGTGGTTACTTATCAAACATTCAAAGTCTTGTGTCAATGAAAGATCTAGAACCACTTGGATAGAAATCTCATGATTGTCATGCATTGATGCAACAGTTGCTACCTGTGGCTATATGTTCTGTATTGCCAACTGTTGGCCCAAAGGCCTATCGCTCTAGTTTTGATGATGATTAACCAATATAGTTATAGTAATAATGATCTTGTGTTTATTTAGTTTCAGATATTTAATCAAGATTTTAGTAGGTGGTTTAGCTTCAATAAAGATTCGAAGTCAAGTTTTAAAGCTAGCGCGTGTTGATTTAAGAGCTCGCGCATCAAGATTGCATCAAGTACTCAAGAGGAGTCTAATTCTTTGGATCAAGGTTTGGACCAAGTCAAGATGGAGAAGAAAATTTTCAAGAAAAGATTTTTCAGAAGACTTGTGTCATGTTTGTAAGTGTTAAGATTTGTTTTTGGATAAAATGTAAATGATAGATTAGTTGTGAAATGCTCAAGTTCATACACACACACAAAAAATTTATATGTGTTTTCATAAAATAGTTTTGATTTTAGAAAATACTATTTTGATTTTTGAGCTTCAAAGTATATATCTTTATATTTCATGAATAGAGTTCATCAAACAAGTTTATATGGTTTATATGTATTTTGAATTTCATCCATACACATTGTTGGTTCTAATGTTTAGAAAAACTTAATTTGATGTTTCTATATCATATGTTTAAGTTTTGTATTTATCAAAACTTATTTTAGAGCTTATTGTTAAAAACATAAATATTTCATCTCAAATGTGTATTGGATCATATCCATACACTCTAAGCTTTCAAGTGTTTAAAATATCTGGTTTTTGTATTTGGAGAAGTTTTTGGGAAAATCATTTTTCAAATTGAAGATTGATTTTGAAAAATACAGATTTTTGTTTAAGGCAAAATTTCTATTTTAAAAAATGGTTCAAAATGTTTGTAATATGTTTGAATTTTGATCACGCATATTTGTACATCAAAGTATTTCAATAAACTTATTTTTATTGATTATATGTGATTTTATGGAAATTTATAAGAATTTATTAAACCAAGTTTTAATCCAAAGATTTCAGACCTGGCCTTCTGTCGGTCGACCGAACGGTCGACCGAGCCAGAAGGCGGTCGACCACAGGTCGATCGATATGCACAAAACGTTCATGACAATTTGGCTAGTGGGCTAGTCGACCGGGCGATCGACCGTCCAGAGAGCTTTGCTCCTAGATCTGGCCCCGGTCGACCAGGCGGTTGACCGTCCAGAGAGTTGTGCTCTCTGGATCTGGCCCGGGCGACCGGGCGGTCGACCGGTAGGTCAAAGCCTAGGCACAATCGACCGGGCGGTCGATCGGCAGGCTGCAACGGTCAAAAATATGACTGTTGGCCGGTCAACCGGCCGGTCGAACGACAGGTCATTCTGACCTGCAGTTGGCTCCCAATGGTTATATTTTTTAGGCCTATATAAGGGGGCTGTTTTGGGCTATTTTAGATAAGATTTCAAGAGAGTTTTTGTGCCAGTTTTTCCTACCTCTCTAAGTGTTTATCTCCACTTATTTTAGAGCAAATACTTCCATATCAAAATGAGAGTTTTCAAGAGTGGTTTTTAAAAGAGTTTTCTTGAGTTTTTCTCCACTACTCTATCTAGTTTTTCTCACACAAACTTGAGCTTTCCATTGCTATATCAATCCTCCTAGGATCTTTGTTGTGAGAGTGCATTAGGTGATCAAAGTGTTAAGATCACCAAGTGTTTAACTTTGTATTTGAGGAGGCGAACTTACGGGTTCGTATTGTTTCGAGTTCTTGTGGGGGCTCGGTGTAGAGGTGCGGCCTCGGCAAGCTAGTGTGATTGCGTGTGTTGTTCTTGCGGGAACAAGTGAGGGACTAGCGGGTCCGGAGTTCTAGTGTGAACTTGTTGTAAGTGTTGCGGCACCAAGTGGTCCAGTGGTAGTGGAAATCCTTCATAGTGTTGAAGGCGGGGACGTAGACAAGGGTGCTCGAACCTCGAAACAAATCTTCCTTATTTGTGATTGCTCTCTCTCTCTCTCTCACTTGTGTTTACATATCTTGCTTATGCTTATTGTTCATTGATTGGTCACTAATATTGCACATTTATTATCATATTCTCATACTTATTATAGAATAAACTCTGCTTTTTCCTAATTAAATGTTTAATTTATTTGCAGGCCCATTCCTAAAGGAGAGTGAAGAGAAATGAGCCCAAAAGCCCATCAAATTCTGAATTAAATCAGAATTAATTCGAACTCAGTAAATCAGGGCAGATCAGGTCAGCTCAGATCGATTGAAAATCAGTTAGAACAAATTCCTACAAATCGATCGGTTGAAGGCAAGGATCAAAGGCCATTTCGTCAAAATCCCGGACTTAAACTGCAAATCCAGCTAAAGATGAAGACAAATCGAGAAGTCGGGGAGCACCACCAACAGGGTGTGGCCACCTGGCCACACCCTGGCCGCGTTTCCGCGACAACGCGGCCATAGTCGCGTTTCCGCGGCTTGGTTAGTGAGTTAGGGGGAGCGTTTGCTCCCCCTATCTTCTCACACCTCTCCCCTCTGGGTTTTTTCCTATAAAAGGCAGGATTTTCACTGTAAATGGGAACGACCAAGTAGAGAGTAGAACTTAGGCTAATTTGTAGTTTGTAACTTAGGTTTTTAGTTTTCTTTCATGTAATTTTTATTTTCTTTATGTAACTGAGAGGAGATGATACTTTCATGGAGGAATGAGAGCAAGTTTGTACTGCAGGTGACACCAGTGTAAGTGATCTCTTCTTTCATTGTTATTTGAATCGAATCAAAGTTTCTTTTTCTTTCTTTACTCTTGTTTTCTTTTACCCTCCTCTGATGTGTTGCAATCCAGGAGAATCCGATAGCCTCGAGACTGCTTAGCCGTTGCAAGTGCCCTTGATGGCCTATGGTGATGAACAACCCTTCTCTTACTAGTATAGTTTGCCCTTTTATTTGTAGTGTAGATCGAGAATGGGGAAGATCCTATACGCCATGCTTGATTGCCTTCAAAGACAGGGTAAGTCGTCGCAACGGATCCAAGGTATATGAGCACTGAAGAGGTAAGTAATTTTTAGGTTGTCTTTCTTTTCTTTTATTCTTTAGTTTCAATATCACAATCTCCAACCATTTTTATCACCCTTTTCAATTTCTTTGTAAATAATCCATTTTTCATTTTCCCAATTTCTAAATCTATCACTTTCTTTCTAACTTCACTTTAACCTAATTTTTCTCTTTTTCTTTTAAAGAACTAAAGAAGAACTTTAACCATACTTTGTATCTTAAAAGAACTTACTAAAAAAGCTTCTATCGCTAGTCCCTCCTTCTGGATCACGACCCGCATAGCCACTTGCTATTGCGGTAGAATTGAGCACCTTGCACATCCTATTCTTAGATTTGAAATTCTGTATTTTGTGTGCAGGTTTAAGCTCAATCAATTTTTGGCGCCGTTGCCGGGGATCGAATGGTAAGTTACTCTCTTTAAAAGTTTACATTTTTGGTTAACTTTCTTCTTTGTTTTTTTGTACAGATTTAACAATAAGGAATATCTGTTGCAGTGGACATATAAGTGGCCCTGGACTCTGCTCAAGAAAGCAGAGCCCAGAAGCCCTCAGATTTGCTACATTCCAGTGGCAAAACTGAGTGAACTACTAACCTGTATTTTTGCAGGTTGGCTGAATTGAAAATCTGAATTTCTGTAACATTTATCTCCTTGTTTGACTCACTGTATATACATTTTTAACACAACAGTAAAAAGTTGATTGTAAATGCTAAAATGATTTAGACTTTGCATTTAGGCACGTGTCTATTTCATTTCATTTTCTATTTACTGTTGAAGAGTGCTGGAGCCAAGGTATGTGTGCATAGCATTTAGTATAAGGTTCATTCTTGTATGAAATATTGCTTGAATGTTACTTTTTTCTATATACTTGCACACTGCACTAAATTGACTTAAGGGCTTGTCCTATAAACAAGATAAGGTGGGGAAGTCATTACCCTCCCTTAGCCCACAAACAATCTCCTCACTCACTAACCCAAGCCTAACTAAAAATGAGTAGACGTTGGCCCCTAGGGACATCTCGGACTTAATTAGGAGATTATCCTAAGGGGAAAGGTGTTGGAATTTGACTCCTGCCAAATCAGTGTCTAGGAGGGGATTAAGGGCCGAAAGCCCGAAGGTTGGTGGTTACTTAATTAAGGAACGTCTTTAACGGATAACCTCCCACCAATCTTGCCCTGACCTGACTGATTAGCTTGTGGTCAAAGTCTGCATTATACCTCCTATGGACAGTCTAACCAGTTAGGAGTCGTCAAGGTCAAAGGTCTACCCTAAATTAGGTTAGAATTTTTTCTTTTTGTTTGCTTATTTGTTTTTTTTTCTTTGTTTGTATTTTATTGTGTGATATGGCTTATAACGACAATTTTTTTCAATTTTAATGGTAATCCATATTACACACCAACCTCTTTTTCGGATATTACCAACCCGGCATATCATAGCTTTAACCAACCTAGTGTGCCGGATTGGTCTTATCCGAATCAATATAACCCTGCCCCCAATCTTATAACCATAATTTCCAGAATAATTTCAACTCTTCACAGAGTCAGTGGGGATTCACCTCCCCCGAGTCCAATTTTCAACCAACTTGCCATCCTTATCCACCTTGTCCACAATATTTTCAAGATTTATACTCAGTTCCACCAGTCCAAAATAGAAAACCATCAATTTTGGAAATGAGTATGCGTGAGTCCAAACAAAAATCACAAATCTGATGGACTCACCATTTCACCACCAATTCCAAGACAACACTTCATCTTTTCAACAAAACGATGAACCAATCAACTATGAAAAGATGCTTGAAGCCATGACTCAGGCTCAAAACGCTCGTAATCATGACATAGATATGATGGTCCAAACTCTACATTCTCACCGTTTGGCCAGTTCTGATGTCGCTAACCATTCTGTTAGAGCCGAAGAGTCATTTTGTTTTGGAAAATAAGGTTCCATTTCAGAACAATCATTTGAACTTGCCCAAACTCCAAATTTTGAAAGTGACATTGACAGTTTGGCAAGTTATCCCTTTCCTAAAATTGAACTTGAGAATGAATATGATCATGAACCTCAACTTAGTGATTCAATTCTACTTCCTGATTCAATTATGACTCCAGTGTCTTCACCTGATTTTAATCTTTTTCCTGAGTCAACATTGGATCCTGTGCTAATTCATAATGAAATTGAATCGCCCATCTTTGATGATCATTTTATTGAACTTGACCAATTTCACACTTTTGAAAGTCCTATTGACAAATTGGCAAGTTCTCATTTTTATGAAATTGAACTCAATGAGAAATGTGACCTAGATTCTCAAATTTATGATCCAGTTCAAATTTCCGAATCAATATTGACTCCTGTTTTATTACCCGACTTGAGTAATATTTTAGAGTCAGTTTTGATTCCCACACCTATCATTCTTGAACTTGAATCACCAATATTAAGTCACATTCCATTGTTGGAAAATGAATGTGGACTTGAGTTTCAACTTCTTGATTTGGACCCACTTCCTGAACCAATATCGACTCCTGAACCTTTACTTGACTTAAGTCACTTTCCTGAGTCGGTATTAGTTCCCGTACTTCTTAAGTCCAAGTCAAACATTCTATCTTTTCACACTCCATTTTGGACAAGGCGGTTGACAAAATTGACTCTGAAATTAATTATGGAATTTGAAAATTAGATGGGGTTAAATTTTTAATAAAAATCCCTCATGGATACATCATTTTAATGGGTTATATTAGAGAGATTTCTGGTGGGTTCCTCCGAACTCCACGAAAAGTCGATTAGGCCGCATTTCGTGGACCAATCAGACCACCACCGGAACCACCACCTTAAGGTAATATTTCCTTCCCTTTCTTCTTTTTCATGCATCTATGCATTAATTCATACATTGAGGACAATGCATGAGACAGGTGTAGGGGAGGGTTCTAACATAACTTAGGTTTTTTTTTTTATAAAAAAAAAAATTAACATTTTCTTTACTTTTAAAAATTTTTTGAAATAGAAACAATATTTTGACATATTTTTTGTAAGAAATTAAGTCAATTTTAAGGAATAGGAAAATCAAAATTAGTATTTCTTAAACTTGGTCAAAATAAGATTATTTGTTTGATTTTTAGAGTTAGGAAGATAATTTGTCAAAGTAATTTAGTCTTGATCTTTACCTTAATGAAATATGCACACTTCATACACTTACACACTTAGGGTTCAAAAAAAAAGATTCTTATGCCTTATAAAAAAAAGCAAAAATATATCTATGAAAGATGAACAAATCTAATTATTGATTAGCTAGGTGCTTTGGCCTAAGTAAGCCTTGGTATTTATGCGAGAGATGATTAGATAAGTTTGAGAAAAAAATATATTAAAAAAAATCCTCTAATTAAGCTGCGTATTTGTGCCTAATAAAGCATAAGTATTCACGCCTAAAAGTGGTTCATATAATAAAATCCTTAGTTTTGTGGCCTTGTTTGCTCGAGTCTTAAGTCCTTGGGGTGTTTTCTCACCCGGTGCCCTAAGACCGTTTGGCTTGAGAGTCATCGATTAAAGGCTCGTTACATGGGCAGATTAGAAAGCCTAATAGAACTAAGGAATAATACCACCAAAAATATATATATATAAATAAGGCATAAGAGTTAGAGTTAAAGAACCCTTAGTCAAAATTTTCACGGTCACAAGGTGCATACGACTCAGGGTAAATTAATAGACTAGATGAGAAGTACAATTTGACTCCTTACTTTGATTGATAACAATTTTTGAATAGAGACTAAGTTTAGGAGTGAAAAATTTAGTTATACTATAACTTATAGATTACTTAAATCTTACAATTATATTTCAAATATTTTTCTCTTTCAAAATGCTTTTCGAAAAGACTAACTCTTTGTTTCCCTTTCTTTATGGATTTTGTGGGTGTAATCCACTGAAACCCTCACGAGACAAAACTCGTCCTCTTGGGGTAACCTAGAGGTTTAACGGCTTGTTGCACATGCTCAGTGCAATCGCGTGACCTGTGAAAGTGGTCTAATAATCCTTAGTATAGTTTAGTTGTTTTGCTCGAGGACGAGCAAAAGATAGGTATGGGGGTGTGATTGGTCACTAATATTGCACATTTATTATCATATTCTCATACTTATTATAGAATAAACTCTTCTTTTTCCTAATTAAATGTTTAATTTATTTGCAGGCCCATTCCTAAAGGAGAGTGAAGAGAAATGAGCCCAAAGCCCATCAAATTCTGAATTAAATCAGAATTAATTCGAACTCAGTAAATCAAGGCAGATCAGGTCAGTTCAGATCGGTTGAAAATCAATTAGAACAAATCTCTACAAATTGATCGGTTGAAGGCAAGGATAAAAGGCCATTTCGTCAAAATCCCGGACTTAAACTGCAAATCCAGCTGAAGATAAAGACAAATCGAGAAGTCGGGGAGCACCACTAACAGGGTGTGGCCACCTGGCCACACCCTGGCTGTGAAAACGCGGCCAAAGCCGCGTTTCCGCGGCTTGGTTAGTGAGTTAGGGTAGCGTTTGCTCCCCCTATCTTCTCACACCTCTCCCCTCTGGGTTTTTGCCTATAAAAGGCAGGATTTTCACTGTAAATGGGAACGACCAAGCAGAGAGTAGAACTTAGGCTAATTTGTAGTTTGTAACTTAGGTTTTTAGTTTTCTTTCATGTAATTTTTATTTTCTTTATGTAACTGAGAGGAGATGATACTTTCATGGAGGAATGAGAGCAAGCTTGTACTGCAGGTGACACCAGTGTAAGTGATCTCTTCTTTC
The DNA here is from genome assembly GCA_038442645.1 of Agave tequilana. Lineage (NCBI taxonomy): Eukaryota > Viridiplantae > Streptophyta > Magnoliopsida > Asparagales > Asparagaceae > Agave > Agave tequilana. Next base: position 59,425 of record JAVJIF010018553.1, read on the forward strand.
ATTGTTATTTGAATCGAATCAAAGTTTCTTTTTCTTTCTTTACTCTTGTTTTCTTTTTCCCTCCTCTGATGTGCTGCAATCTAAGAGAATCCGATAGCTTTGAGACTGCTTAGCCGTTGCAAGTGCCCTTGATGGCCTATGGTGATGAACAACCCTTCTCTTGCTAGTATAGTTTGCCCTTTTATTCGTAGTGTAGATCGAGAATGGGGAAGATCCTATACGCCATGCTTGATTGCCTTCAAAGACAAGGTAAGTCGTCGCAACGGATCCAAGGTATATGAGCACTGAAGAGGTAAGTAATTTTTAGGTTGTCTTTCTTTTCTTTTATTCTTTAGTTTCAATATCACAATCTCCAACCATTTTTATCACCCTTTTCAATTTCTTTGTAAATAATCCATTTTCATTTTTCCCACCTTCTAAATCTATCACTTTCTTTCTAACTTCACTTTAACCTAATTTTTCTCTTTTTCTTTTAAAGAACTAAAGAAAAACTTTAACCATACTTTGTATCTTGAAAGAAAACTTACTAAAAAGCTTCTATCGCTAGTCCCTCCTTGTGGATCACGACCCGCATAGCCACTTTCTATTACGGTAGAATTGAGCACCTTGCACATCCTATTCTTAGATTTGAAATTCTGTATTTTGTGTGCAGGTTTAAGCTCAATCATTCATATCTCTTATGCTTGATATATTTTGTGCGTAATTGTTATATGCTTGGATTTGTTTCCACACTTGTATTCAACCAAGAGAGCCTTAGTGGCACCTCAACTCTTAATCTAGAGGTATCTTGAGGAGATAGTCGAAACCCTTCACCGGGAATTCGGGTACACTATTATATTATACCTTGTGTGTTTTAACTTAATAGCTTTAGTTTGCATAATTAGTTTTTAATTCCGTATCATTAGCATTAGATTAGCTAGTACACCTATTCACCCCCCTCTAGGTATATTTTCAATTGGTATTAGAGCTTGGTGGTCTTGATTTGGGTCTAAAAACCTAGAGTTAAAGATCCTCATTTTAGCTAATCACAATATTTGTACACACACATATGGATTTCATGACACCTCCCATATTTGATATTCTTAAATTTCAAATTTGGAAAGTTAAGATGTTAATGTATCTCAAAGCCTTAGGTATTCATGTTTATTTTGCCACTATTAAAGATTCATATTGTTCAAATAGCAAAAAACTTGAGGCTAATGTAAAATCCATCCATGCTTTAAAATCTACCCTAAATGAAGATTATTTATGTAGGGTTGCTAACTTTGATTAGACTTTTATAGTATGGAACACTCTAGTCTCCCTGGTGAACAAAGCAATATTATGCGGGGAGCGACTCGGATGATGGAAGTGATTCCAAGATATGCTACATAGTCCAAGGGGATGACCCCCTTGAGGTAAACTCTGAATCCAAGTTAGAAGAAGATATTGACATGCCTTATGATGAGCTTGCATATTTTTGTCAAAACTTCTTAAAAATATGAATTGTTGAAAAAAAAAGATTCTTTTAAAAATAAATTTGAATATGTTTCAAAAGAAAACAAATTTTTGAAAAAGGAGAATATTTCCTTGTCTTCAAAATTAAATGACATTTGTGAAGGAAATAATTCTTTGAAAAATAAAATTATTTTGGTGAAAAAAGAAAAAGAGATTGTTCTAGATGAAAATAACTCTTTAAAAAGGAAATTGTTTCAAAAGAAAAAGAAATATTTATGAAAAGAAAAAGAATGATGTTTCTCAGGCTAGTATTTCATCACCTCTTATTGATAAAAATGAGATTCATGTTTTGAAAATAAAATTGATTGTTTGGGCTCCACCTTGAGCCAATGTGCATTTAATCATAATAAATTGGAATCTATGTTTCGCAAGAAACAATTCCACACATGCATGTACATCCTCCACGGTATACACCTCATGTACACTATGATCACACCCATCCTCATATGTATGTTAGAGTGTACAAATGTATACGTTGCGGCTGCAAAGGCCATCTTGCAAGATTTTGCTTTGATAGATTAAATTTTATAAGTTTTACAATAAAATGTTTGGGTTCCTTATGATGCTAACCCCTGTGGGCCCAAAAGGAAATGGGTACCAAAATCCCCACCTCTTGTGTTTGATGTAGGTTCGTGCTCTCACATGACATGAGAGGAATGGTGCCTTGATGGTGATGCGTTTGAGCTTGATGGACACTACTATTGAGGCTTAGAGAATAGTTCACATGGTTTGGTAACTATCTCTAAACTCCTATTTTAGTTTACATGCTTTTATATAAATATTTTAGCATGTTTTGGTTTTGTACTTCATGTGGTGAATACTTGTTTAGATGTAGTTTTTATTAAAACTTGTGTCTATACTTGTACAAGTAGTGAGCTACACTTGATTATTATATGTTTGTGCCTAAATGCTCATTTATACTCATTACATGTACATGTATAACCTAATTTTGATAATTCTTTCATTTATACTTATTTTCTATATTTTGTACATGTTTTGCTTCATGTATATGCTATTTTTGTTTAAAACTAATAAATATATATGTATACCCTTGAGTCACTTGTCTTCATGCAAATTTTATTATGCACTCATTTGTGTTTAGAATATATATGTATATTTTTATTTTGATAGAACATACATATACCTTGAAGTTTAGTTAATTTTAATGAAAAATAAATTTTTATGATTTTCATGTTTTTGATAAAAGAATTTCATGTTTATTTTGAACCTTATTGATTATTTCATGAATATGCTATTCACATGTTTCTTTTGCACTCACATTATTTTTGTTTACTCATATATTTGTTTTATGAGCACATTTTTGAGTCTTATAGATCTTGAGTGACAATTTTTGTATACTTAACAATGATTCATGTGATATATGATTTGTTTTCATGTTTGAAGGATCTTTAACTAGTTTTTCAAAAATTACCTTAAACTAGTTATTTATTCTTCATTTGGTAGTGTTTTCAATTACAATTACTTTCAAATCTTATTTTTTTGAAAACTTCTGTCCTTCGAGGGCGGATGGTTGGGAGCCATGCCTTGTATCCCTTATTGAATATCTTTTATCTTGTGCATGAAAGGGTGATTGTTATGAGTTATACACTTGATCTTTAAGGAATTTTTAATGTTTATATACTCATATTTGTTTCTTATATATGTATGCTTTAAAATTCAATTATTATCATTTCAATTGTATTTTCAAATTTCATACATACATATATATGATTTGGCTGTGCTTGTTTTACAATATCGTTACATTCTTAAAGCACAAATATGTTTATGGTAAGTTTGAGTTTATACCAAATGTTAAGTGATATCTATACAAGATTATACATTGATTTCAATTGGTATGTCAATTGGTATTTACTTGATATCAAAATAACTTCATGTTTCACCTTCAATTGGTATCAAAATCTACTATTGGTGTCTTAAAAAAAAATTTCAAGTGATGCCAATTTTTGTTTTTGTCAACTATTATTTGATTTCATTGGTATTAAAAATTTGTTTGTTGACTTAAGAAATTTTAAGATTTTGTTTTAAGTATTATCAAAATTTTCTTAAAATTTGTTGCTATATATCGTCTATATGCAAGGGGAGCTTAACATCTCTTCTATATATAGATTCATGTTGAGTGTATCTCACATTGAGGAGCGTTACCTCTCTTCTTTACGCGATACACGTGTGTAAGGGGAGCTTAACATCTCCGCTTATACATTGTATATTTTACTTTATGTGGGTTAGGGTTTAGTCATCCCTTCTCCATGTAATGCATGTATGCAGGGGGAGCTAACTTTACGTCTCTCCTCTTCATGAATGTGTATATCGCATATACTTCTTTATTATTTGATTGTCCTCACCCCTTTGTTGATGAATTGACAAAAAGGGGGAAAAGAATTTTGAGAGTTTATATATACACGTTTATATCTTTGTTTATACATATATTTTGTTTAGTTTATACACTTTATTGAATATCATTATTGTTTATTGTTATGCATGAGTTAAGGGGAGCTTCTATCAAGCTTATCTTTAATCCATGCATTTATAAACTCCATGAGTTTTTGTCATCATCAAAAAGGGGGAGATTGTTGGCCCAAGGCCCATCGCTCTAGTTTTGATGATGATTAACTCATGTAGTTATAGTACTAATGATCTTGTGTTTATTTAGTTTCAGATATTTAATCAAGATCTTAATAGGTGGTTTAGCTTCAACAAAAGATTCGAAGTCAAATTTGAAGCTAGCACGTGTTGATTCAAGAGCTCGCGCATCAAGATTGCATCAAGTACTCAAGAGGAGTCTAGTTCTTTGGATCAAAGTTTGGACCAAGTCAAGATGGAGAAGAAAATTTTCTAGAAGACTTGTGTCATGTTTGTAAGTGTTAAGATTTATTTTTAGATAAAATGTAAAGGATAGATTAGTTGTGGAATGCTCAAGTTCATATACACACACAAAAAATTTTATATGCTTTCATAAAATAGTTTAGATTTTAGAAAATACCGTTTTAATTTTTGAGCTTCAAAGTATATATCTTTATATTTTATGATAGAGTTCATCAAAACAAGTTTACATGGTTTATATGTTTTTTGAATTTCATCCATACACATTGTTGGTTCAAATATTTAGAAAAACTTAATTTGATGTTCTATATCATATGTTTAGTTTTAATTTTATCATATTTTATTTTTTAGAGCTTATTGTCAAAAACATAAATATTTCATCTAATATGTGTATTGGATCATATTCATACACTCTAAGATTTCAAGTGTTTAAAATATCTTATTTTTGTATTTGAAGAAGTTTTAGGAAAATCATTTTTCAAATTGAAGATTGATTTTGAAAAATACAGATTTTTATTTAAGGCAAAATTTCTATTTTACAAAAATGGTTCAAAACGTTTGTAATATGTGTTGAATTTTTATCACACATATTTGTACTTCAAGTATTTCAATAAACTTATTTTTGTTGATTTTATGTGATTTTATGAGAATTTATAAGAATTTATTAAACCAAGTTTTAATCCAAAGATTTTAGACCTGGCCTTCTGCGTCGGTCGACCGTCCGATCGACCGATGTGCACAAAACATGCATGGCCATTTGGCTAGTGGGCCGGTCGACCGGGCGATCCCCATCCAGAGAGCTTTGCTCTCTGGATCTGGCCTCGGTCGACCGTCCAGCTCTCTGGATCTGGCCTCGGTCGACCGGACGGTCGACCGGTAGGTCAAAGCCTAGGCACGGTCGATCGGGCGCGATCGACCGGCAGGCTGCAACGGTCAAAAATATGACCGTGGCCGGTCGACCGACAGGTCATTCTGACCTGCAGGTGGCTCCCAACGGCTATATTTTTTAGGCCTATATAAGGGGGCTGTTTTGGGTTGTTTTAGATAAGATTTTAGAGTTTTTGTACCAGTTTTTCCTCCCTCTCTAAGTTTTTATCTCCACTTATTTAGAGCAAATACTTCCATATCAAAAGGAGAGTTTTCAAGAGTGATTTTCAAAAGAGTTTTCTTGAGTTTTTCCTCCACTACTCTATCTAGTTTTTCTCACACAAACTTGAGCTTTCCATTGCTATATCAATCCTCCTAGGATCTTTGTTGTGAGAGTGTTTTTAGGTGATCAAAATGTTGAGATCACCAAGTGTTCAACTTTGTATTTGAGGAGGCGAACTTGCGGATTCGTATTGTTTCGAGTTCTTGTAGGAGCTCGGTGTAGAGGTGCGGCCTCGACAAGCTAATGTGGTTGCGTGTGTTGTTCTTGCGGGAACAAGTGAGGGACTTGCGGGTCCGGAGTTCTAGTGTGAACTTATTGTTGGTGTTGTGGCCCCGAGTGGTCTAGTAGGATCGATTTTAATGGAAATTCTTCATAATGTTGAAGGCGGGAACGTAGAGCAAGGGTGCTCGAACCTCGAAACAAATCCCTCGTGTTTGCGATTGCTCTCTCTCTCTCTCTCTCACTTGTATTTACATATCTTTCTTATGCTTATTGTTCATATCTCTTATGCTTGATATATTTGTGCTTAAAGTTTATGCTTGGATTTGTTTCCTCACACTTGTATTCAACCAAGAGAGCCTTGTGGCACCTCAACTCTTAATCTAGAGGAATCTTGAGGAGATAGTCCAGAGCCCTTCACCGAGAATTCGGCTACACTCTTGTGTTATACCTTGTGTGTTTCAGCTTAATAGCTTTAGTTTGCATAAATAGTTTCTAATTCGCATCATTAACATTAGATTAGCTAGTACACCTATTCACCCCCCTCTAGGTGTATTTTCACCAACACATCCGTAATGCCATTACTCGACTTTGTTTTTTTTGCAATGCAATATGTAGAAAGGTAGTTGACCCAGCAAAACTGGATGAGTTGCAGAAAAATGTTGTGGTTATTTTGTGCTATCTTAAGATATATTTTTCACCTTCACGTTTTGATATCATGGTACATCTAACAATTCATTTGGTTAGCAAGATTAGACTATGTGATCTGGTCTTCTCAAAGTGGATGTATTCATTTGAGTGATACACGAAAATATTAAAAGGGTATGTGAGGAACCAAATTGACCTGAATGTCGTATTGTTAAATGTTAGACATATGAAGAGGCAGTTGAATTTTGCAATGAATACTTATCAAATGTTGAACCTATAGGACTTCCTTAGAGGGTGTGTACTAAAAGAACAATTGACAATATTAAAATTGGTCTTTGTGTGGTTACTGTCAGTCGTGACTTATTGTGTCAAGCACGTAGATATGTCTTGACTAACACTGATAAAGTATAACCTTACATAAATGAGCACATGGACTATATAAGGCGCACAAATCTAACTAAATCAAGGAGAGAGAAGTGATAACAGATGAACACAATAAATCATTCATTAAGTGATTCTGAAATCTAGTTGCTAATCAGTTAGCAACTAAATCAATTTGTGGTTTGAAAATTTGAGATGGTTTGCGCATGGGCCTCGCATGGACGTCATGTCCTACCATGGTATCCATCAAACAATTATTATTTTTACACAAAGAGCATGATGACAGGTGTACTGTAAAAAATAGTAGGGGGGACCTTAGTGACTCAGTCAATGCACATTTTCAGCGCCAAAGACAATAAACACGTATTTGCAACATATCATACTATGGGGTCATCGAGGATGTATGAGAGTTAAAATACACAATGTTTCATTTTTCTGTGTTCTGATGTAATGGGTGGAGAATAATAATGGCATCAAGATCGACGAGTTAAGATTCATTTTAGTGGATCTTAACAAAGAGGGTCACAAAGAGGACACATTTATATTAGCATCACAAACAAACATGTATTTTATATCACAGATCCTACTGATAGAGAGTGGTCCATTGTTCTCTCGATGAAACCAAAGATTACACCTGATGAGGTTCCTTTTTCTCTGAGATTAACGAGAGGGGATAATAATGATCGTGATGATAGGATTGATAATGTCGAGGATAATAAGTTTTACATACGAGATGATCATTTTTGAAGGAATATTGGTTGAGAAAAGTCGCATAAAAAATCGAAAAGAATAAAGGTAAATCTATTTATATGTTATATTTATTATTTATTTATGAAATTTACATGTACACACACATATATACATGTACACACATGTACATGTACGCATATACATATACACACACAAATAGTAATAAACACACTGATACACTCTGACATACAACTAGTAACACACACTGACACTGACACACACACACACACACACACACACACACACACACACACACACACAAAAACTAGTGACATACACACACACTGATACACTGAAACTAACGCACACAAACCAGTAACCCACATACTTTTATATGTTATATTTATTATTTATTTATGAAATTTACTGTTTCTTTCTTGCATATATTACTGATGAGGTTCTATTTTTAGTGTTTATGTTCCTTAACAGGCATATGGATCCTTCACATGACAGTCGAGATGTCAAAGAAGAAGGCGTGTGGCCTCATTCGCAAGGCTCAACTTATTTTAATGAGAAATCAAAATAAGAAACCTAATGTGGAGTTGAATGAGAATAATGCGCCGCCTAATCTAGCGGTTCCTACAGAGTTAAAGGATAAGATCTGGGATGATATTTCGGTAAACAAAGTAAGAATAATTTAATTATCTATATGTACTAGATTTATTTTTTTACAAGTGCATTAATATTTTTGTTACTTATTACAGAGGGTATTCATTATAGATGACAGGGCAAAGCATGATATACTAAAGGTGGTTGGGGTGAGATGAAATTTTTTTTAAAATAAATTGACAAAATAATTTGTCGGCAAAGGTTTAATAGAAAACCCGCTGGACGCTTATGAATATATTGATCAAGAAGTTTGGGAAAACTTCGTATCTCAGCGTTCTACTGCAGAGTTTCAAGTACAATAATTAAATTACATATTTGAAATATTAATTTCATTTTAATAATTGTGTTTCTAATAGGCTCTGATTTAGAAAAATAAAGACAATCAGGAAAAGGATGTCATTTATAAGCACCCTCTAAGTCATAAAGGATATGCTCGGTTTAAAGAAGACTGGTAACAGTGTTTTTTTGTTGATTTTTAATCTTTACATATGTTTTTATACAACATAATTGTCCAAAAATATTAATGTCTTTTATATATGTTTTGTACATCATATAGCCCAGAAATCAAGTAAGGATGATTCACCCGTCGCTGCCTCCTCAATTTCCTGGTGGGAGTTATGAAAAAAAGCAAGGATTTTTGCCGACGGTTCATACATAAATGAATATTGTCAAGAAGTTGCACAGAAAATTGTAAATATTTATGTTTACAACATAATTATCATAGCGTTCCTAATAATATTGATGAAATTTATGTAAGTGTTTACCCTTAATTTCTTCTAGGACTCTTTATCTCAGTTTGCGCCCAAGAGACATTTATTCATCTGAGATGAATGACATATTGTCTATGGCATTGGAGAGTGATATGCTCCCGATCGTGTTAGAACTGGCAGACAAGGGTCTACAATGAAAACAATGTGGAGTTGAATGAGAACAATGCACCGCTTAGTCCAGCGGTTCCTGCAGAGTTAAAGGACAAGATCTGGGATGATATTTTGGTAAGCAAAGTATGATTAATTTAATTATCTACAAGTACTAGATTTATTCGAAAACAAGTGCATTAATATTTTTGGTACTTATTACAGAGTGTATTCATTATAGATGAGAGGGCAAAGCATGATATAGTAATGATGGCTGGGATGAGATGAAAAAATTTTAAAACTAAATTGACAAAATAATTTGTCAGCGAAGATTTAATAGAAAACCCGCTGGATGCTTACGACTATATTGATCAAGAAGTTTGGGAAAACTTCATACGTCAGCGTTCTATTGCCGAGTTTCAGGTATATTAAATTATACAATAATTAAATTACATATTTGAAATATTAATTTTATTTTAATAATTGTGTTTCTAATATGCTCTGAGTAATAATAATAAAGACAATCAGGAAAAGATGTCATTTATAAGCACCGTCTAAGTCATAAGGGATATGCTCGGTTTAAAGAAGAACTGGTAAGAGTATTTTTTTTGTTGATTTTCTATCTTTACATATGTTTTCCTACAACATAATTGTCCAAAATATTGATGTCTTTTATATATGTTTTATACAATAGATAGCCCAGAAATCAAGTAAGGATGATGTTGTGCGCACCGACAACAACCAACAGAGAATCACACAATCTTCAGCACAAAGAACAGCCCAAATCACATGAAGAACACACAATCCCAAACAACAGATCTAACGAGGTTCGGCCTCAACGCCTACTCCTCGGGGCAATCAATGGAGAGAGTTTTCAATTTAGGAAGATGATTACAATAGCTCTGGATCTCTCTGAATGCAAGAGTATCCGCAGCTTTTCTTTCTCAAGACTCTAAACCCTAGAAATTACATTTAGGCTTAAATACACAATTTCCCGAAACAGCAGTTTTTAGCCCAGACCCGACTGTCGGTCGACTGAACGGTCGACCGACTCCCTCTTACGGTCGACCGGACGGTCGACCCAGAGAACCCGAGAGCTGGGTTCCTGCAGACAGAGCTGCTCCGGTCGACCGGCCGGTCGACCCAGAAAACCCGAGAGCTCTGTCTTCTGCAGACAGAGTGTTGCGGTCGATTGGCCGTCGACCGCTCAATTCCTGTGCACACTGTGCACGTCGGTCGACCGGACCGGTCGACCGAACCCTGTCAGATACTGTTGCTGCTGCTGTTTTCTGCTGTTTCTTCTTCCATCGTCTCTTGTCGCCGACTTCCTCGACGATCCCTTGACAGTCCGGGTCAACTCCCTCAGTAGAAATCTCTCTCTTTCCAACAATTCTCCACCTCGGCGAAGATTCCAAAATCTGAGCCGACATCCAACGAACCCCAGTCTATCACCTGGCGAAATCGACACACACGATCTCGGCGAAATCGACACACGACCTCGGCTTGGAATCTTTAGCTCAGCTATCCACTGGAATGCACCACATATGCCTTCCCTATACTTCACCTTAGGAGAATTTCTACACCTGCCGATCACCAACCCGTGTCTCCTTCTCCGCAGCTTCATGACCTCATGAAGACTTCCACATGAGTCAACACTGACTCTCCACTAACTAGCTCTATCTAGTCTACCTGTTTTCCACTGACGGTCCAACCAAGTCTGCGTAGAACACACCAAACATCATCGGCTTCAACTGGATGCATACCACTCCTTTATGCAAGCCCAACATCTTCTAACCGGAAGATAAACCTGTTCATCGAGATCACACCATCTCACCACTACGTGAGATCCAACTGGCCACACCACTTCACCTCTATATGAAGTCTCTTCACCTCTACGTGAAGTCTCTCCATCTCTACGTAAAGCTTCAATAGGCCACAACTCTTCACCTCTCCGTGAAGATCCAAAATAACATCTCGAGAACCCAATTAGCTTCATAAGAGTTGCATCACCAATGGCTGCGCCTTTACGGCTGCCTACGTACCTTTGCCCAAAAGGATCAAGCCAACCGTAGTTCATTGAAATGAGCTTCAGCAAGCTCAAATAATGGTACCTGTATCTGCAGCAATGAACCTGTCAGACTGAGTCATATGAACCTCTTCCCGACCATCATGGAGAGCAACCGCCTTCAACTTGAGCTTGTCGCGTTCACAAGCTTGAGATTCATGCTTCTTTAACCACGAGCGTGGTTTCACCTTGGTTTCCAATGGCTGCAAATAACTCGACATCCTCAATAATGTCGTCAACCTGTTCAGCATCACCTTTGGTATCATGAACTCCACCCGGTGTCACCTCCGCTAAAGTATCCTTTGATGCCGAACCAACTGGAGATGATGGAGTAGCATCAACCTCCACCCGCTGCAATCCTTCCTTGGTCTCTGTCCTCTCCACCTGCTGAGAGACAGTGGACTTCACTACTGAAGCCTCTCCAAATATGACATGTCTGCTCATCATGATTTTCTTATCTTCGGGGTCCCACAACCTGTAGCTGTTTTCCTTGACGCCCAAGTAGACAAATCTCTTTGCCCGCGGATTCACCTTGCCACTCTTGGCACTGAAGTAAGCCGGACTTCCAAATTCCCGCAGCATATCATGATCTTGAGCAAATTTTCCAGACCAAGTTCCCAATGGAGCTTTACTTCCTATTGCAGTCGATCTGTTCCTGAGATGGCTAGCATACTCAGTCGCCTCAGTCCAAAGCGACTTGTCCAATCCTGAATTAGACAATAACTTCCGAACCTCCTCCAGCAAGGAACGGACTATCTTTTTAGCCAACCCATCTGTACCTGTTGAGAAGTGAGTAGCAATCCCTGTGTTCTGGCCAAACTGTAGGAATTGGTCAATGTCTATTCCAACATTACCGATGTAGAGCTCCTTTATCTTCCTACCTACCTGCCTCTCCATTTTTCTTCTCCACTTCCTCAACACATCTAGGGCTTCACCCCTTTGTCTCATTGGATATATCCAAACCTGCCTAGATGAATCATCAATAAACGAGACAAAGTACCTGTGACCTCCAAGCGATGCCGTCTTAGCAGGTCCCCATACGCTCATGTGAACACAATCAAGAAGACCTTCATTGTGGTGAGTACTGGTGCTGAATCTCACCGTCTTCTTGTCCAGAACGCTGTGTCCACCTTCCAAATTGCAGGTAGCAGCACCTTCCATGGATTCCTTCTTTGCAGGAGCTTGCAAAGACCTTCCATCTTCGTGTCCGACCTTTCCCTGCAAGTCCTCCTGGCCAGCATCATCTGATGAACTTGAAGTCTCCACCTGATCTGTAATCGTACTACCCTTCAAGTAGTAGAGATTGCCTCGGCGGACGCCCTTCATCACCACCATCGAGCCCTTGATCATCCTGAGATCGCCATCTCGAATAGATATCACCAAGCCCGATGCTTCCAAAATTCCCACGGAGATTAGATTTCTCTTCAACTGAGGTACATACCTCACTCTTTTCAGCTCCCTTTCCATCCCATCAGACATCCTGATTCAGATTGTACCTACACCCTCCACGCTACATGGGTGATTGTCGCCCATAACGACCGAACACTCCTCCAGCTGCTCAAAGTTGGAAAACCAGCCCCGATTAGGGCACACATGGTATGTTGTACCTGTATCCAGAATCCACTCATCTTTCCATGAGTTACCAATAATGGGAGAACTGACTGAAAACGAGAAACCTGACGAGTCCGAATCTGCTCCATCCGCCTGTGACCTGCTCCTCTGAGTATTCGTCACTTTTGCAAGATTTGTTTCAGCCTTCGACTCCTTCTTCCCCTTGAACTTTGGACAGTCCACTTTCCAGTGCCCTATCTCTCGGCACAAAATGCACTGATCCTTCCTCAGATCCCTATAGCCCGACCTGGACTTCGATCTTCCTCTCACCTCCTTGCCCTTCCTTGATGAACTTCTGATTCTTACTTCCAGTGCCTCCGCCACTGAGCTTGACTGTGAAGGATGCCTCTCATTCTTCCTTGTCTCATAACTCATCAGTGCAGACGACACCTCATCATAATCCAAGCTCTGCCTTCCATTAATGAAGGTCAGTGTGAATGTCTCGTACTCCTCTGCAGGAAGTGAATTCAGAAAGATGACCGCCTTATCTTCCTCATCTACCGTGACATCCACATTCATCAGATCTGTAAGAAGCTTCGTATATCGGTTGATGTGCTCATTTACTGTGCTCCCCTTCTTCATCCTGAACTGATACAGCTTACTCTTAAGCTGCAACCTGGACTCTACACTCTTCTTCAGGTACTTCTTTTCAAGGGTTTCCCACAGTTTCTTCGCTGACGTCTCATGTTGCACAAGGTATTTTATGTCTTGTGACAAGCATGAACGTATCAAGCCACATGCCGATCTGTTCATCTTCGCCCAGTCTTCATTAGTGATAGTGTTCTTCTTCCTCTCCAATAGGAGAGTGTCTTCGAGTTTGATGCATTCAGCGCATCCATAACCTCACACCTCCACATCCCGAAATTATTAGTTCCATTGAACTTAACAACTTCAATCCTTGGGTGATTGTTCATTGTCTTAACAGATGCAGTTTCTTCTGCCATTGAGATTTTCCCTGATTCTCTATCTACGCGGAAGATCAACTAACTTGAAATAGATCTATACACAGATAAAATATAATTTTTTTTACCTGTCCCTTGAAACCCTAGATCGAGTTTCTCACCAGATCTACTCCACCACGGATTCAACGAGCCCTCCTTGAGTCCTTCTGAGATCGACACACGATCTCCTCGAACACCCAATACCTCAGATCTGAGATCGACACACGATCTCCACCGGATCCGATCTCGAGCCCTTCCGAATCCTCAGAAATCCCAAAGAGCAACCTGGATGCTCTGATACCACTTGTTGTGCGCACCGACAACAACCAACAGAGAATCACACAATCTTCAGCACAAAGAACAGCCCAAATCACATGAAGAAACACAATCCCAAACAACAGATCTAACGAGGTTCGGCCTCAACTCCTACGTCCTCGGGGCAATCAATGGAGAGAGTTTTCAATTTAGGAAGATGATTACAATAGCTCTGGATCTCTCTGAATGCAAGAGTATCCGCAGCTTTTCTTTCTCAAGACTCTAAACCCTAGAATTACATTTAGGGCTTAAATACACAATTTCCCGAAACAGCAGTTTTTAGCCCAGACCCGACTGTCGGTCGACTGAACGGTCGACCGACTCCCTCTTACGGTCAACCGGACGGTCGACCCAGAGAACCCGAGAGCTGGGTTCCTGCAGACAGAGCTGCTCCGGTCGACCGGCCGGTCGACCCAGAAAACCCGAGAGCTCTGTCTTCTGCAGACAGAGTGTTGCGGTCGACCGGCCGGTCGACCGCTCAATTCCTGTGCACACTGTGCACGTCGGTCGACCGGACCGGTCGACCGAACCCTGTCGCTGCTGCTGCTGTTTTCTGCTGTTTCTTCCATCGTCTCTTGTCGCCGACTTCCTCGACGATCCCTTGACGGTCCGGGTCAACTCCCTCAGTAGAAATCTCTCTCTTTCCAACAGATGATTCACCTGCCTCTGCCTCCTCAATTTTTCGGTGGGAGTTGCGAAAAAAAAAGCAAGGATTTTCGCGGAAAGTTCATACATAAATGAATATAGTCAAGAAGTTGCACAGAAAATTATAAATATTTATGTTTACAATATAATTATCATAGCGTTCCTGACAATATTGATGAAATTTATGTAAGTGTTTACCCTCAAATTTCTTCTAGGACTCTTTATCTCAGTTTGCGTCCCAAGAGACATTTATTCATCTGGGATGAATGACATATTGTCTATGGTATTGGAGAGTGATGAGCACCCCGATCGTGTTAGAGTTGGCGGACAAGGGTCTTCAATGACTAGCTACTTTCATACTCGCCAAAGTCGTCGAAGTCGTACGGACGAGGAGATGGAAAGAAAGGCGGAAGCCACATTTGAAGCAAGATGGAAGGTCACTGAAGCCATATTTGAAAAAAAAAAAGATGGAAGGCTAGAGAAGCTGATCTGAGAGTCCAAATGTTGATCGAATTCTGGCGAGAGTTCTTCCATCACGGTATGCCGCCCCCTCGCCAGGATGTTGCAGTACGCCCTACTGCTACACCATATAACGGCTACGACAGTTGTTTAATTTCAAGATAATTATTCAAGATTCCAAAGGTAATCTTATTTATTTTTTGTAATATGTTAGTAATCTTATTTAGTTAGTTTATTTTTTTATTATTATTTGGATGTCATAGGGTGGTTATCGTCTGGTTTCTTTGGCCATCGACCATGATGATCGTGTTGTAGCGTGCAAAAAAGCGTAAAACACGGAGGATTTTGATCATATCCTTCACACCATGCCAATTGTATCCGATTGTGTTAGGGTGAGCATACATGATATATTGGTTGAAAATGCATCTCTGTCAATTCCACATGGCGAGATGACAACCGTCGGGGAAGCGGTTCGTTTTTTCATTGCATGACCAAAGAGACTTATCATTCTGGATAGCCGGGTATGCTATCAAAATTAAAGCACAATCTTACCTTTATAATATGATTAATTATAATTTTATCGTGACAGGCAAAGGATAAAGGGAAGGAGACTGCACATCCTGAGACTGCAGGGAGCTTCCCCACAAAGCTTCCGGTCACTTCACTGCTTTCTGTAGATGAGAGTAAGAACAAATCATTAAAGACAGTGGTGGCGCATGCGGGGATGTTGGACGATAATAGCATCATCGAACTACCCTTCACAATCGATGTATTTGGGTACGATCATAGACCCATAATGCTAGAAAAGAGGGACTTTGTGGACTTCACAGGCCAAAGAAGATAAGTGTAGCATGTGTTGCTGTGTATATCAAGTAAGCAATCATTAATGTATATTCATTTTTAGGAATTAAATAACAAAGGTTTTATATTTGATAATTTTTGGTAATTTCTGATAATTTTAGATTTTTATATGATTGGTGTGTGGACGTGGGCTTCACTGAACTATATGATTTTATTTTGTCCATACCATATCGCACGTGTGACAACCAAAGAAGATGAAACGACCAACAAAGCCAGATATATCATGGACATGATGTTATTCGGTGACCACCGCTGGCTGTATCTTGCACCATATAATACGTGATAAGTACTAATCTTTTATATTAAAATTCAATTGTTAACTTAATTTAATTTCTCATATGATTTTTTTTCTTATAGTTCAAAATTAGACTTTGTGCGTGATCAACCCTTACAAACACACGATATAATGGCCTGACCCCTTGCGACACGATGTGTGAGAATTGAACCATCAAATAATTAATATGTGCATGTTTAATATTTGTATATATCTTTTTTTAAAATATTATTTAATATTCTTATTTATTTTTAGAAATTTATGAAAATGGCCCTCTCTATGTTAATCAATCAGAAGAAAAAGCAAAAACCTTCATAGAAGAGGATTCTGATAATTATTTCGGAAACTAACGATATCACTTTAAATTTTAAAATTTTACTTAATACAATTTTAATTCTTTTAGTGTCCTAAACAATTCGATGATATCGTGTGCGAATACTAAGTAATTCGGTTTATGCGTGAGATCTGTATAAATCCAATGAATCATATTCCTATAAAGGTATAATTCTCTTTCTTAAAGTTAATTTATGTCTTTTGTTAGTATATATTAAAACTAACATAAATAAGTCAACATATTTGCAATTTGATAACAAAGAAAATTCAGATGAGGAATTGGATGAAATTCGGGCAGAGTGAGCGAAATATGTTGTGAAATATTTTCCTTAGAGAGGGTAATAGATTTAAACTCATTTTTTTGGTTGTTTGATTTGTGAATGTTTTCATTTTGGTGCATGTTTTTTATTTCGTGCATGTACATACACATATTTGAAATCATATATAGATAATATGTGATAATTGTGTTGTCTCTTTAGGGCATTGTCTAATAGATTACTCATTAAATCTAGGCTACTCAATTTGGAATCATAGATAATGATGATTGTGTTTTGTGCAACACTGGTTCAAAATCTATTGAACACTTGTTCTTCTCTTGTGAGTATGATAATTATGATTCTCACATATATTTTATGTACTTTTTATATCTGTTTTTTTCCATATTTAATTCTGCATAAGTAGTTTTATTTATGACTTTTGCACATTTTATAGTCAAGAGCAATTTTGAAGAAAACCTGAATAGTGATGAAGAGTAGAGTTACAATAAGAAAATCACTGATACAGAGACTCAGAGATGAACCCAGAGCATGAATCTAGATCTACACATGAAGAAAAAACAGCCACAAAAATTTCAAGTCTAATGGCTTTATTCAGAAGGCTGATTAGCTATTGACTGGTCAAATCCAGTGCTGCGCTTTTGCCAGTAGTTCTCCGACTCTACATCAGAGATGTATTGTATTTCACGACAGATTGGTCGAGAATTATGACTGATTAGCCGTCCCTTTTAGTCACTTGCTGACGAGATTTTGCCACATTACTGATAGGACTATAGTTGTATTTAGAGACTTTGAGTTGGTGTATTAGGGTTTCGGAGGTCTATATATACTGTTGTAGAGTCTTGCATTAACATCAAGCTTTCTATATATATTGTTGTTTGTTTCAAGAAACCTTAATTCAAGATACTGAGTTTGTATCTATATGTTTTGTTTGTATCTGCTGTTTGATTCTATTTCAGTTTTGGATATTGTATTGTTATATCATTGTTGTGATTTTATAAATCTGGAAGGATCTAAATATTAAACAAACTAATTTTAACGATGATTTTATTCTGAACCGCTGTGAAAAGGGACTTTTATGAGTGGTTCTGAGCAGAACCGCCCTTAAAAATCATGTTTTTTTTAAAACTAATTAGTTATTGATAGTGTTTCTAAAATAACCGCCATTAAAAGTTGTTGTTAACAGTTATTCTAAAAAGAATCACCCTCAATCTTTTTTTTAAATTAATTTATTTTTAACGATGATTCGAAATTGCGATTAAAAGTTAGATTGTTAATGGTGGTTTCGATCAGAACCGCCGTTAAAAGTTAAATTTTAACAGCGGTTATCGAAAGAATTATTTTCAATTTTCAAGACATTTCACGACGTCCGTGAAATGTCATGTTTTGATGGTTTTTCAGAATCGCCGTGAACTTTTCACGTTGCCTGGATAGACGGTGATTTTTGAACTGTCATCGTTCCTTTTTAACAATTGTTTTAAACCATCGTGGAAGACCTTTTCTGTACTAGTGAATTTGCTCTTCTCGCCTTCTTCCTTCTCAGTCCCCAACCATAAACTCCAACCCCCCAAACCACGAACAAACACACCCCTCTTTACCTCGTTCATCTTCGCTCTTCTGTTATGCTCTCCACTTCATCTTTCTGTGTCGCCTCTTCCCTGACCTCCTTCTCCTTGATTCCCTCCACTCCATCTCTGTCACCTGCTCTCCCCCTTTCACTCTCCCTGTCTCTTTTTGTTTGCCGCTCCGCTTCATCTTTTTGTGTCGCCCGTTCCTTGACCTCCTCCTCCTTGATTCCCTCCACTCCATCTCTTTCACCTGCTCTCCCCCCTTTCACTCTCCCTGTCTCTTTTTGTTTGCCGCTCCGTCCCCTCCATCCTCCTCCACCCCGTTTTGCTTCCTCCACTCCATTCTCCTTTACTAGTTTTGTCGACCTCTTTCGTCTTTGTTCCCTTCACTCTCTTCTTTTTTGACTCATTCTCCTTAACTTTCTCAGACTCTATGTTTCTACCTAATCCAGCCAAGCTAGATCGAAATTGGGTTGATTAGAATCCAAAAAAAGTTAGGTTGAGTTATCTATGAAATGAGATTTTGCAAAGTAAATCTGAATTAATTTAAATCCAACCTGATCAGACCTCGCCAAATTGCCCCATTATATGTATTATCAAAACCGACCAAAGGGAGGTTTTCTCCTATGCCTCCTTCACAAGTTTTGTCCGTCCGTCCGTCTGTCCGTCTTTTGCGTGCGAGAGAGAGCAAGAGCAGCGAGAGAGCGTCGTCGGCCATCGTCCTCGCCCCTCCTCCCGCCTTCCTTCCTCCGCCTCTCTCCCCTCCCTTCCCCACTCCCTCCTTCTTCATCCTCCTCCTCCTTCCAGTAAAGACAAAGCCCTCCACCACCCCCACCCCTACTCCCACCTCTTCTTCCTCCTCCCCTTCTTCTTCCTTCACCACTCTCATTCTCCGCCACTCTGTTGGTCGGTTTTTACCGCTGACAGAGTTATTCTTTAGATTTCATTTTTAACTCATAAAAATTAGTCAGACTTAGTTTGATAATCTAGTTCTAGTTTTTGAACCCATGATTTCATAAGGCTCAGAGACCAAACCACAAAATATGAAATCACGGTGTGTTTGAAAAGAAAATAAGATTTCTCAAACTATAGTCTGGAAGACCCAAAAGCCATCAAAACCAAAGTTTGGAAAACTCTACCTCGAGTTTGATTTAGAAAATCACAGTTTGTATACATACAAGCTATTCAAAAACTATGTTGGTGTCGCCAATCTTAGGTATAAACATCTTTTTCTATATGGAAACAAAAATGGCTGTGTATTTGACACCATTTCCATTTCCTCCCAAATTCCAAGCATTTGATATTGCCATTGAGCCTGTTTGCTTTCCCTGAAAGTGGCGGAAAACATCATTTTTGCCACCCGACAATGTGGGCCCCATCACGTTTTCTTTTCCCCGGCTGTTTGTTTGCGCGAAAACTGATGGGGTGGGCCCCACCTCCAACTCAGCAAATTGCATGAACAGTGCAAAAAGCAGTTTCGGAGCATTTTGCTCGAAAAATGTCAGAAACCTGACACCGTGAGCTCATCGCATTTTCGTGAGTCTGTTTTTTAACAGTCAAAAAATGCCGATTATACAAGCAAAAAGATGGAAAAAGATTCATTAAATCACTGAGTAAAATTCTCTACTTAATCAAAACCAATCGAAGGGAGGTTTTCTTCTGTGACTCTTCACAATTTGAGTCCATCTGTCTGTTCGTCTTCTCTCTCTCTCCACCTCTCCCTCCCTTCCTCTGATCCGCCATCTCCCCTCTTCCCCTCCCCCCTCTGCCTCCCGTCCCCCTCTCTCCCCCTCTCCCCTCTCTACCCTCCTTTATCTCTCTGTCTCATAGTTGCTGTCATTGCCAGTCGATTTTTTACTGCCCGCAGTGGTACACTAGTTAACACTCTCCTTCCTTTAAATATCCCCCAACATATATATACCAACGAGACAGCTTTGGATGCAAATCAGGGCCTCACAAGTGCCCACTGCTCTCTCAAAACCCTAACCAAACTATAAAGCAAAAGCATCACTTTTCAGCATCTCTCAGGAGCTCAGATCTCCTTGGTACTCTCTCTCCCCTCCTCTCCCCAGTTAGGGTTAGGGTTTTCGATCCGATCGCCGATCACTGATCCGATCTTTTCATTTCTTTTGCAGCGCGTTTCTCTATATGCTTCCAGAAAAGAGAAGCGGCGGAGCTGAAGACGGAGCGGCGGCGATCGGAGACGAGGGATCATCGGTGAAGAGAGCGAAGGGGCTCAACAGCGACGACTTCTCCCTGATCTCGCCATCGCCATCGTCGTCGTCTTTGAGCAACCACAGGCCGTCGAACGGGATGGATATCGACGGGCCGGCGGCGACGAACGGCGGGGGAGACCCGCCGGAGATCGACGAGGACCTCCACAGCCGGCAGCTCGCGGTGTACGGACGCGAGACGATGCGGAGGCTCTTCGCATCGAATGTTCTCGTGTCCGGACTGAATGGATTGGGCGTCGAGATTGGTGAGTTTCTAGATCTGTTCCCTGATTTTTGAGCTCTTGAACTGATTTCTGACTGTTTGGTTATATTCTATTTAGGAATATTTGCCTGATTTGACGAGGAAAAGCTCTACTGTTGATATTTTTTTATTTCTAAGGGAATTTATGATTATTGAGCTAAAGGAGTGTTAATTTGCAATAATTTGATTTGTTAGCGAAATGTTAGATTATATTTAGAGACTGGAAGAGTTGATAATCTTTGCTTTGTGATGTTTAATACAAGTGTTGAAAGGAACAAGTCAGAGCTTAACATTAAAGCAGAAAATTCCTCAATGGATTAATTGGTTATTGGAGTGAAGCGAGGGCCTCTGATGATTATGGCTTTGATGTTGGGTAGTAAATGTTTGGATGGTGTGTGAGTACTGGCGAGAGTGGGTGTGTAGTCCTGAGTTTGAAGTTTTTTGAAGGTGTTATTCATCAAGATTTTTTTTTTTTTTTTTTTTGTGCATAACTGTCTGTTTTTTCTATTCTAATGTTAATGTGAAATAGAACTCTACATGGAATAGAGTTTTTGATGTGCTGACAGCTGACTTAACTCTGATTTATAAATTAGTTTGTTTTGCTTTCAACATTTTATTGATTGACCACATGTTTCTGAGAGCCCAATATGTTCTTACCGTTTCTTTTTATTTTCAAAAGTATACAATTCATTCGTCCGATTTAGGAATTTCTACTGGTGGTCCTCTTTCTTTATAAGTTTTATATAATTGCGGTAGTGATTGGGAAGTAACCATTATCTTTTTATTTTTTGAAGTTTCTAATCATGTTTGCATTGATCAGCTCAGAATTTAAACTGATTTTCTTTATTTATGGTTTTGATGTTGAAAAATGTCCAATCATCAGTAACTTTTAGGAGTTCTATGGTTTATTGGCATGATGCTGAGTTTCATGAATGAACGTTGAACTCTCATGTTTATAAACCAGTGGAAATCAGCTATATCATTTGGAGTTTGTCTTCTAAGTAGGTAGCTTTTCCAGTTGAATGTAAAAGATAGCCATGAAGAGAGGACATATTGTTACTCAATGTTATTGTTTGTATCAATTTCTTCATGTATTTTTCTTCATATTTTATTTCTAAAACAAAGGCTTAACTCTTGATTGAAATAACAAAATCAACTAAGATTTGTATTTGTCCTTTTTCCTTTGGTCTTGAAAATTGCTTACATTTTCAAGTGTTGACTTGGCGTACATTGTTTTATTCTTGCAGCAAAGAACCTTGTCCTTGCAGGTGTTAAATCTGTCACCCTACATGATGAAGGCAGTGTTGAATTGTGGGACTTGTCAAGCAACTTCTATTTCTCAGAAGATGATGTGGGCAAGAATCGAGCTCTTGCTTGCGTCCAGAAATTGCAAGAACTCAACAGTGCGGTCCTAGTTTCTACGTTAACTGGAACTTTGTCAAAGGAACAACTTTCTGATTTTCAGGTTTGTTCACACACCATTGCTTGTATCTTGCATTTTTAACAAATACATCCACACAAATGACAGCTGTTATTGTCCACATACTGTAATGCAACTACTGCCGAGAGATAAGACCGTCCGGTGAATGTGTTTTTTGGTTTAAGTTTCACTTTGAAATTATGCACTTTAACATGTTGGAACTGGGATACCAAAAGCTGGCATGGTTTCCTTTGGGGATTAACAATAACTATTCAGCCTTCAAAAAGTCAAACTATATTGAGCACGTGTGTAGGGGTATCCTATACATTATTATAATTCCAAGCTATATTTCATTTGGTTTTAAAGATGTAGTTGTGTAAAGCTGTTTGGGTGGTATTTCTTGCTTGAAGATGAATATAGTAAAACATGTACAAATGTTATTTGATGAATTATGTATCAGATGTAGTAAAATGCTTGTATGAAAAACAAAAATGAAGTGGACATCAACATGCCCAGTGCTTTATCCCCTCCCTATTAATGTCTAGGTGTGGGATGTGGAGTGTTGGCATGTTATCCCACAAACCCTGTCAAAATAGTTATGACACTATAATGGTTATGGTTTCAAAAGTTGGCCGATTCTCATATATATTGGCAATATGTATGGTCCTAATATGATGTTAACCCTCTAATGTCGGCGACATTTTGACCGATCTTGCTGAAAATGTTGACAATATTGATACTAAACCATGATCACATGTTTTCCCTCTTTATTCTTTTGAGCACTTTGATCTCTCTTCATGTGCAATAGAAGAGTTTTTTAGAAATGAAATTTAAAATGCTTAATAAGCTGACTATTCACAGTACTATGATCATAGATTATGCTTCTGAACTTTGTACGCTAAACTTCACTTTTGACTTTTGGGGGTTCAGTGAAAGAAAGAAATAGCTTAATCTAGCTAGTGAATTAAGGAACAAAAAGGTCAGAAGCATGTCATCTAGTTACCAAGTATTTCTCTTCACTTTGAATGTGCAACATCTTTAAATGGCACGGGTTCATATTGAGAACATATGTTCATGGTTATGTTCTACTCCAAAGGATATAATCCAAAAATGATTTCCGGAGGATTTGAACAAATTCTATATAAGATCTGAGGACATCCATTCTTTATACCTTTTGTGCTCGTAGATGGAACTAAATGGAGAACTAGATGCTTGGAGACATTCAACACAAGTGTAGTATGACTGTTCAAGATGATTTGTGATGTTCTTTTACAATTTATACATATTTAAAACGTACACATTTATGTTGTGTTTGGCAGTGCTTGTGCTTATAGATAAGTGCTTTTAGAAAGGACTTATCTAAAAGCACCTTTTAGAAAAGGACTTTTACATTGCATACAGTGTTTGGTATTTAAAGTCTAAAGTGCTCATCAATAGAATTTAACATCTAAAATAATTTGTTAGGAATAGTTTGGATATGAATTAACGTATCAACGAGAAAATTAGATAAGATTTCGTGGGGAAAATACAAAGAAAAGTTAAAACTATCAGTTACAAGACTAGATTGCATGAGTGATCATGTGAGAGAAAAAAATAAAAGATCATTGTGTGTGGTTTTTGCTTTTGTGGTTGGGAAATGCCAGATTTTTGGGCTTCTTCAACTGTAACTTTTTGGCTTATGTTTATTCAAAAAGTCCTTTTTTTGATATATTACTAAACATCTAATTTTTTTAAAAAAAAGCACTTATCTGCTTTAAAGTCGTGAAAACACTTTTCCAAAAGCAATGCCGAACGCACACCGTTACTTGGCTAGTATGGATCTGATGTGCTTATTTCTTCCAACCCAAAGTAAAACATGTTGAGGATGTTTGAAATGAACCTTTGTACTTTGTGCATGGTGACATGCATGCTTCTATAACTCACATGCAAAAGAAGCAATGAAGCATCTGTTGATTTATGAAATTTTCCCAAACCCTACTTGAATTGATGGTGCCAAATTGATCCAAACAGTCCAAAGAACGAATTCGATCCAATTTCAAATGTTAAATCAATCCCAGTAGGACTCTCAAGTAACCGTTTTTTGGTTTTTTTTTTGTTTTGGGGGCGGGGAAGAGTTTTTTTAGTGATGACCGTGATATGCACTGATAAGGCATGGTAAAGCATGGTGTTGGTAAAAGTAACTTTGATGGTAATGGTGATAAAGGTTTGATAATAGAGCCTTAGAGGGACAGATCATAGTGAACCCTAATCCAATGTTATTTAGCTGAATTGTTGCTTCCCATGCTGTGCATTAAGTAAGAACTGAAGTATCAAATAAATTTCATGTTTTGTTGAAATCATTATCTTTAGCAGCATGTTTAATAGTAACAGATTATGGTAGGAATGCCCAAATGGATATGACAACTAGGTTTTATGGGTTCCCTTTACAAATATATAGTGCAATTGCTGAAATTTATTTGCTTCCATTTGGGCATAGAACAAAGAAATTGAATATTATCCTAGCCCCGGTATTCTGCATGCTAGTTGCATTAGGCAGTTCTTTATGCTATATACCTAATGGAATCATCCATTTTTGAAGTGCTTGTTATTCATGTTTCCTGCAGTCAAATATGGACAAAGAGTTAAGAGACTTTTTGCAGATAAAAAGTACATTAAAACATGGGCTGTTGTAAACTTGTTACCAAAAAAATACCATTATTTGGCCATGTTCCTCCTGCCTTACCTAGTTTGATAAAAACAAGAACCATAGCTGAAAATGTCTATAAGCTGTTCAGGTACATTCTGAAGATTTTACAACATTGCTTGTTATATAACCTTATAAAGGACTACATTAAAATATGGACTCCTGTAAACTTGTTACAAAAAAAAGCTTCCATTATTTGGCCATGTTCCTCCCACCCTACATAACTTGATAGAATAAGCAAAAAGGCTGAAGATGCATATATATTCCTGTACATTCAGCAGATTTTACGACGTTTGTTGTTATATATCCTGAAGAAGGCCTATATTTTTTAATTCATCTGCAAGATGAATTTTTAAAACTGGAATAACTTCAGGTCAGTTCAATGGGATACAATTTGAGTCAAATCAGTCAGGAAATGGGTTTTAAGTCAGTGGGTTATGTTGTCAATTCTAGTAATTGGTTCTAAGTAAGTGGGTTATTTTGGCAATTGGGTGACACAAGCAAGGTGTGAGTGAAGGTGTAACCCAATTAAGCAAGCACGGTGTAACCTGTTATCTTCCTCTTTTTTTCCTTCTTATTTTTGTTTTATACAGAATACAAGTTTGAAACAGACATGCTGAAACTGAAACCTGTTGATATGGTGCTGACACCAATTTCCTAAACCTTACTGTAATACTCGAATCGAAAATTGGAAATTTTGTATTTTCCGCTTTATATTTACAGACAACTCTTGTGTCTATTGCTGTCTATATTGCAAGTTGAACTTTGTCACTTCATTGCTCCGTCAGGTGCACCGAAATTTTTGTATTGATAAAAATCTATAATGAACACCTTAACTCTATTCGCATCATTTCATACTTCATTCTTCTGTGCTTCACACTTGTATCTAACAAATGGTTTGTCATATGTCATGGTATTGGTTAGTTTTGTGACACATGCTGTACACTTTCCCATCAGAAGCACCTTATTCCGCTCACACCATTAAAGGCAATGGATGAGGATAAGTATCCTTATGTGTTGGTGTATAGTGGTCAAAAGTTGACCCTCATCAAGATGTTGACACGTGTCCATGCAACTAATAGCCTCCCACTGAGATGCTCACCCTAGTCCTTCTCTACAAGCTCGGCCACCCAGAGCTACCTCCTGTTTCGAAGACATTACTCTCCGGAGTCACATGCATATCAAGATTTCTGACTTCACCCCGGAAGTCCCCCAGTAACGACCATCGAGATCTTTGCCTACAATTACGCCACTCTCCCTCTCCCACATTGAAGACGTGTAACGCCCTTGCATTCAAGGCGGACAGTTATGGACAATGAAGAGATTTTCTGCATGTAATCCCAACAGTCCAGCGCTCATAATCACGGCCGTTATAATAAATCTGCACATAAAGATCATGCAGTTACAGAAACCTCGCTAACTCTCATTCACCACTAACAACTCAGTATAAATGGACCCTCATTTCCAACGAAAAGGGGACCTGAATCCTTTAATCAAACTGAACAACCTGAATCCCCCTCTCTAGACCTAACACCAAGACCTTTCCAATATTTCCACATTCAAGCCTGATTCAGATACACTTCAAACAATCCCTGTAATTCTGATAAACTGGCAGATTATAGTAGTTTTTTCCTTTCCCGTGGTTTTTTTTCAATTTGAGTTTTCAAGTAAAAATCTTGTGTCTCCGTCTCTTTTCTGTGTTGCAATCATCGTTTTACACTTATATTCTAAACCCTTCTCTCGCTTGTGTGGATTGACTGTCTGATCATTCGTAGCGAAAAATCTCCACCACAAACTGGTGTTTTTATTGAGAGCTGAGTCCCTGCACTAAAGATCTCTCCCCTAAAAACTCAAAAACTTTCCTAAAAAAGCCTCATTCACATCGACAATGGCCCTGAAAGCGAGCCGTCAATGGCGTTACATCCAAAGGCAAGGCCATCAGAATCGCTGGGGCATGGTTCCTCCACCAACTAATGATCAGCCGCATACCACCGAGGACACGGATCCTTCGCCTCAGAGAGCAATTGCCAGTGTGCAACCACCGTAGCAGCACAAAGACCATCTCTTTCAGATGCTCGCTGATATGAAAGAGCAGATGAAGGAACTACAAGCCCAATCAGATCTCTTTCAACCGCGAGAATGCCATCCGTGAGCAGGAGGCATTGATGTGACTCAACGACTAACTTCAGGTTCAAATCGCTGCTTTTCAGAGCAACCAGCCATCCAAGCAGTCAGAAAGTGAACTTGAAGTCGATGGATCTCCCGGCCTCTTGAGTCCTTGACAAACTGATACAGACGGATCGCGAAAGGCAGGCTGCAAGGTCACCTATCGCCTTCAGCTGCCAAAGTTTTTGACTCTCCCCTCTCCGAAGACATCCTAAAATGTGAGTTCTCGTGGAAGTTTTCAACTCCAACTTTTGACTACTACTGTGGGTTGAGCGACCCTGTCCAGCATATCAGGCATTTTTAGAACAAGATGGTGGTCTATTCTCTCAATGATCCACTCTTGTGTATCACCTTTCCCATCAGTCTGAAGGGTGTGATATCAGATTGGTTTTACTCTCTGCCACCACGCTTTCCGCAATTTCGAGGAGGTAACCAAAGCGTTCCTCAGTATGCCTTTCGTCAGGAGGCCAAGAAGAACAACCATCATCTTCTCTCCGTCAAGATGAGACAGAGCGACAGCCTCAAATCATACATCAGCTTCTTCCAAAGCCAACTAGCCAAAGTCCCCAATTACGAGGAGGACGTCTCTGCACTTGGTTCATCAGCGGGTTGCAGGTTTCTCACCCCCTGTATAAGCACCTCCTCAAGCACAATGTCACTTGGATGAGTGAGGTCTTGTTACAAGCTCAGCCCTACATCTAGCTGGAGGAAGCAATGAAGACTTCTTTCAACTATACCGCGAAGCACAATGACGTCGGAGGAAAGTCAGTATCCGCACAAAGCCTTCGCTTACGCCTAAGATCAGAACCAGGGGCAACCTGCCTTCAAGAGAGGCGCTCCCCATCCTTCTACCAATTTCGCTCCAAGCTTACAATTCAATGGAACAATATTTTACTCCGTTAAGGCTTTCCATCAATGAGGTCTTCAACACCTTTAAGGACCAGTCATGGGTTAGGCACCCGAGATCAATCCGGTACGATCTCTCTTCCCGGAACAGAAGAATATTGCTCCTATCATGACTGCAAGAGACAAAAGACCATCCATTGCTGAGCCCTCCGGAAGTACCTGGAAGAGCTCATCCAATAAGATCTCCTCAAAGAGTATATGCTCACTCCCAAAGCAACCTGCCTTCAAGAGAGGCGCTCCCCACCCTTCTACCAAATCCGCTCCGAACTTACAATCCAATAAAATAATATTTTACTCCATTGAGGCTCCCTATCAATGAGGTCTTCAACACCTTTAAGGACCGGTCGTGGGTTAGGCGCCCGAGACCAATTCAGTACGAGATCTCACTTCTCGGAGCAAAAGAATATTGCTTCTACCATGACTGCAAGAGACAAGACCATTCATTGCTGGGCCCTCTGAAAGTACCTGGAAGAACTCATTTAACAAGGTCTCCTCAAAGAGTACATTCTTACTCCCGAAGCAACCTCCAGCTTCGGACAGCTCAAGGCTCCACCGCCTATCCAATCACAACACCTGATCACCCAATACGAAGCAATTGAGTGATTTCACATTTCCAAGAGGGCAGTACTCTTATCCCTACCATTTCATGTATTTTAGTTTCATGGATTTCATTTTAATATTGAATAAAATGATATTTCTGCTCCTAACCATTGTAGCCCTTCCAAGCAAGATGTTCCGCTGATGGCATTTTTTTCACTCGGAACTCCACTGCTGAGATTTTCCCCAATCAGAGTCGGTAATTCCGCTGATGAGATTTTTTCTACTCGGAGGACTGTGCTTAGACGTTTCACTGATGGGATTTTTCCACTCATAGCTTCTCTGCTACTGGGATTTTCCCCATTAGGAGTTGGTTCTTTCGCTGCTGGGATCAATATTCTAAAAATTGAAATAATCGGTCGATTAATCCTATTCGTCGGCAGCCCGCTTAATATTACATTAAGCTCTCTGATTATGCGCTCGGGCAATTAATCGGGTCCAAAATGATTAATTCCTGATTAATCATTTAGGCATTTCATATGTTTTATATTTGAAAAACTTATCACTTTGTGTGTGTTGGATCGCTAAGTAATTAATGTTGTAATGTTGATGATTTGATAACTATCTTTTATTAAATAGTAGATGAACTGTTATTTATTAAATAATAGATGAATTATGATGTTTTATTATTGTATATTTTGCATAAAGCGATACTTATGTTTTATTATTTTTGATTATTTTTAAATTAACTTATTTAGCAATCTTTCTCTATCATTCTTTAAAACTCATTATTTGATTGATAAATTGACTAATTTTTTTTATTTATCTTATTTTGCAGGTAAGTTCTTTGATTTATATTTATGTTGCAAAATTTGAAATCTTGGATTACTAATGCGAAGAAATAAGTTATCTTCTTTTTTACTATTTATTTATATTGTCTTGTTGTTCATCATATCATGGTATATAAGTTCACATCTAAATATTGTCTTGTATAATCTTTAGGCATTTTCAAAAATTAACTGTATCTATTCATATGTAGTTATGTATAAATATAATTAAATATATTAAAATATTCAAAAATGATTAATCCCAAATTAATTCGATTGATCATTATTCAACATTGGACCGCACGAATAATGAAATTGATTTTTAGAACACCAGCTGGGATTTCCCCCACCAGATGTCGCCTGTACGCTCTGCTGATGGGATTTCCCTACTCGGAGATGACAACACAGACTTGCCTATAGGCCCTTTCTCGATTAGCCTACGGGAATTGAAACGCTCATATGCTGGGATTTCTCTCGGAGTCTCTACTATGTTGTAGGGATTTCTCTCTTAAGAGCTCCCGTTTGATATTTCGCTGATTGAATTTTTCTCACTGGAAAAAACAAATATTAGCTTACGGGCTCCCCTCATCTGATCCAATGGCGGATGAACCCCAGGCAGTTTCCCTCTTTTGGGTCCATACTGGATCGCCACTGCGCTGCTGGGATTTTCCCAACTCGGAGTAGATATCCAATCTGTCGATGGGTGATAACCATTATTTTAAATATAAGTCGATATGCCGGTATATCGGTCGATATATCGTTATTTTATTCAAAATGATACAACAAGTGCAAAAATTACCGGATATCGTTTTGGACCGATATAGGTCGATATATCGCCACGTGGTCGATATATCGGCCGATATCCGAGATGAAATATCCGATATAGTTACTTATTTAGATGATTATTATTTTTTGCTTGAGAGATCGTTTTATTTATTCTATGTTCATTGTGATATTTCAATGATGTTTTTATATGATTTGGATAATAACTTATTTTTTTAATAATGTCTTATATGTATTAACTATTGATATATCAACCGGTCTTTAGTACCATATCACGATATATCACCCAGTATTCGGTATATAATTTTGTCGGCCGGTATATCGCCGATATTCAATATTTAAAACAGTGGTGATAACCCCACTTCAGTTCCCGGTATAACCCCACTTCAGTTCCCTACCGGGGTCACGGCCCCGCTGATGGGATTTTTCCCACTCGGAAGCGACTGTGAACCGACTTTACTCGGAGGCCTAACTTCGTTGCTGGGTTTTCTCCCACTCGGAGAACCGGATCGCCACTCTGATGTTGAGATTTTTCCCACTTGGAGTAGACGCATCCAATCTGTCGATGAGGGATATCTCACTCAGGTCCCTACCGAGGTCACGACTCCACTAATGAGATTTTTCCCACTCGGATGCGACTATGAACCCGACTCTGCTGATGAGATTTTTCCCATTCGGAGGTCCAACTCCGCTGCTGGGATTCCCCCACTCGGAGGACCGGATCGCCACTCTGCTGTTGGGGTTTTTCCCACTCGGACTCGACGCATCCAATTTGTCGATGGGTGATATTTCCAATTTAGGTCTTTCCAATTTGCAAGTAAGCGTTCCGGAGGGCTGATGATTGCATGAAACACATGGTATATGCATAAGGGTTTTCTTGTTTGGATTATCCTCTCGACTTACTAGTTTCGTGTGATTAATGACTGGAGCCATCAAGGATATCGAAGAAGACACAGTTGTCCAGGTATTATCAAAATATCACCTTTGTGAATATGTGCATGTGTTACTCATCCTGAAACGACATGATTGTGTATGTTTGGCCTATAACCACATTAGACACATGGTATATACTTAAAGGTTTTCTTGTTTGGATTATCCCCTCGACGTACTGATTTCTTGTGATTAAAAATTAGACATACATAGTCCTGTCGACCCAATCTATTTAATTTATGCCTTATATTTTCTTATAATACTGCATCTAATGTTTAATTTAAGTTTTCATTGCATGTTTGTATGCACATCATTCCTCAGTTACTGACATTTTCTCCACTCGGAAGCCCTACTCTGCTGTAGGGATTTTCTCTTTTTGAACCCTACCAAATTTCACACTTCGCTGCTAGAATTTCCCCCACTCGGAGGTCCAACTCTGCTATAGGGATTTCTCCCTCTCAGAGTCAAGTTCACAGCTCCGTTGATGGGTCAAACCCTCACTAGGAAGCATACGTGAATCCCGCTGCTGGGATTTCCCCCACTCGAAGGCTAAAAATTTGCAGGTACCGCTGATGAGACTACCCTTACTTGGGAACAACACTGCAAACTTACCAAACCATCCACATGCCAAATCAAATATTTCGGAGCTAAAGGCAAGCACTCAGAGACATGATCGATTCCGAACAAAGCTAATGGTAAAGCAAACCAGGCAAGATCTAAACAAATGTTTCCATTCCAAAGAACATTATGCATGTTTTATTCCAGAAAGTCTTTTCATTTCGAGTACATCCCTTCAAATACATATACATTTGATTACATCTAACAAGAGTAATACAAAAACTCGATTACAATTCTATGCTTGCATCTTTTTGAAAAGAAATACAGGTAATCCTATTCTTTCATTCTGTCTCTACGTCAGGTCACACCTCCGAACTCAGAAAGCATGTTTAACAGAGGACATGCGTTAGAATTTCATTGCTCACACCACTGCCCAGAAGACCCTGGAGGAAGCTCCAAGAGGTTCTCTCAAGAAAGAGATCCTTCGGTGGAAGAATCTTCTCTCCGCCCAAAACACGCCTCCTAGGAAGACAGATGGACTCCGACAAGACATACAAGCCAGTGATGATATCACACCACTGACCCTTTATTCTTAGGAAAAGGTCGGAGTTCTGGAAGGAGTGCTTCATCGACGACATCCCGACGAATACCCCACATACTCCCCTCTTGTTGCTTCCCGTAATAAAAGAATCTCCAAGCACGAGGCAAACAATATTCGATCAGAATGACGACTCCAAGACAAGCAAGATTGCTATGAAATCACATCCTCCTCCGTTACCGCCTAGGACACCCCCCACTCCTATCTTGACACACTATCAGAAAAGAACTCCGAGCCACAAGATGAGAACTGGATTGATCCGATCGAAGTCAGACGAACAAACCAGGTCGAAAGAGGATCCCTACCATCCTTCCTGATAGCAGAGACTTCTTGTGAAAACTAACTGATGTTTTGCGACGAGTTCATCGCGAAGACTAATGTTTTGCGCCAACCAGACTCCCGAATGACAAGAGCCCGACAACCGTTTTTGTTGTCTCCATCGTGTCCCTCTCTTTCCTCCGCCGGACGAAGAAGAATGATATGGCAACCCAACTGAGCAAAGAGTTTGGAAGCAAGAGTTTTTCAGAGAAGAAAAGCAATTTTTACTCTGGGGCTCTACTCTATTTATAGATGGAGGAGTTGAAATGTCTCCAATTAAAAAATCTCTAATTCTCGAAAAAATCGGTTCATATCTCAAGATTTTCGGTCAACCGAATCAGCAACCGAATCGACAGGATATCAACCGCCTCTGTCACACGATCTCAGTCATTATGGCGCCAGGATTCGAAAAGACGTCAGTTATAGATTTCAAGCTAGTCTAATCCATCGACGTGCTAACTGTCATCCGGCCACACAATCTCTAGGCAAAATTCAAGAGATTTATGGATCAAATCCTCCCCTTCACCAACATCAAGGAGAATTCAAGGCATTTAAGGATTTCTACCAACTTCGCTCTTCCGACTTTCCTCCTACAGGCTTCGACAAGCGAAAGAGCAGGGGGCATTTGTGGTGGTCAAAGACCCTCAGCAAGATGTTGATACATATCCATGCGATTAATAGCCTCCTACCGAGATGCCCACAGCTTTTGCTCCTTCCCTACAAGCATCGCCACTCAGAGCCATCCTGGAGCTGCCTCTTGTTCCGAAGACATCACCCTTCGGAGCAACTGCAATCCAAGATTCCCGACTTCACCCCGAAAGTCCCCAGTAATGACCATCGAGATCTCCGCCTACTATCCGTCTCCCACGTTGAAGACATGTAACGCTGTAGCATTCAAGTCGGACAGTTATGGACAATGAAGAGATTTCCTGCATGTAATCCCAACAGTTTAGTGCCTATAATCACGGTCGTTACAACAAATTCGCATATGAAGGTCGTGCAGTTACATGAACCTCGTTAGCTCTCATTCACCACAAACAACTCAGTATAAATGGACCATTGTCTCCAACGAAAAGGGTGACTTGAATCCTTTAATCGAATCGAACAACCTGAATCCTCCCTCTGGACCTAACACCAAGACCTTTCCAATATGTTCACAGTCAAGCCTGATTCAGAGACATTCCAAACAATCTCTATAATTTTGGTAAACTAGCAGATTATAGTGGATTATTCTCCTCCCATGGTTTTTTCCGATTTGGGTTTCCACATAAAAATCATGTGTTTCCCTCTCTTTTCTGTGTTGCGATCATCGTTTTACACTTATATTCTAAACCCCCTCGCTTGTAGTGTGGATCGACCGTCTGCTTATTTCGTAGTGGAAAATCTCCACCACAGTTGGCTAGTTTTTAATCTAATATCTAATATATCTAACAAATACCTTGATGCTTGAACCATAGCAGAACGGACACCTTATCTTTTTTTTTTTTTCCTGGCTGACTTCACGTCGGCTTCTAGTTACTTACAATCACACAGAAGATTTTCTTTCTGCATTGATAGTCTCCATTGGATCATGTTATGTTAGGACAGTCTTCCTAAGCAATTTCTCATATTCTACCTTTGATAAGCCTTTTCTGACCTAGATAGATATGCAGATAGAATTGCTTGTTTTAGTTATTAGTCTTAAGTAAAGATGTGATTCTTTTTTTTCGCAATTTCCTTGTTTTTTTTTCAACAACTGAAATAAGTAACAAATTATCATGTCACTTTTTCTCCATATTCTTTGTTTGCTTCTTGTGAACAAAATATTTACGTATGTCACTCTTTAGAAACTCTTATTCTGATGCTGGTACCATTGTTTCTCTCTCACTTCTGTGATATCTGTATTGCAGGCTGTTGTCTTTACTGATATCAGCTTGGAAAAAGCAGTTGAATTTGATGATTATTGTCACAAGCACCAGCCCCCAATTTCCTTCATTAAATCTGAAGTACGAGGCCTTTTTGGTAGTGTGTTTTGTGACTTTGGTCCTGAGTTTACGGTCATAGATGTTGACGGAGAGGAACCTCATACAGGTATAATCGCATCTATCAGCAATGACAGTCCTGCACTTGTATCTTGTGTTGATGATGAGCGGCTTGAGTTCCAGGATGGGGATCTTGTTGTTTTCTCTGAGGTTGAGGGAATGGTGGAGCTAAATGATGGCAGACCTAGAAAGGTTAGGGTTCAAGACCTTTTTCCTTTTACCTTGAAGAAGATACAACTCAGTTTGGTGCATACATAAAAGGTGGAATAGTTACCCAGGTGAAGCAGCCCAAGATCCTGCAATTCAAACCTTTGAGAGAGGCCCTTAAGGAGCCAGGGGAGTTCCTTCTTAGTGATTTTTCTAAGTTTGACCGCTCGCCTTTGTTACACCTTGCTTTTCAAGCTTTGGATGTATTTCGGAACAGTTCGGGACGTTTCCCTGTAGCTGGATCTGAGGAAGACGTGGAGAAGCTGATAGCTCTGGCTGTTTGTATCAATGAGAACCTGGGTGATGCTAAGCTGGAGATTGATAAGAAACTTTTGCGCCATTTTGCCAGTGGTTCTAGGGCTGTTTTGAATCCTATGGCTGCAATGTTTGGTGGCATTGTTGGCCAAGAGGTAGTGAAAGCCTGCTCCGGGAAGTTCCATCCCCTTTTCCAGGTTAGAGTTTACAGATGTGTCCTTATTTATGTTGAGTTTTAAAATTTAGAATATTTTTTATCATCATGTAATCTATGCATATATATTTTTTAAATATTGTAACATGCTTTATATTCAATGTTATTTTGGCAGTTCTTTTACTTTGATTCAGTTGAGTCCCTTCCCACTGAACCACTAGAGGCTGATGATTTGAAACCGTTGAACTCCCGATATGATGCTCAAATATCTGTGTTTGGGTCCAAGCTGCAGAAGAAAATGGAAGATGCCAAAGTTTTCGTTGTTGGCGCTGGTGCTCTTGGATGCGAATTCTTGAAGAACCTAGCACTAATGGGAGTATGCTGCAGCCAGAAAGGAAAGTTAACAATAACAGATGATGATGTCATTGAGAAGAGCAACCTTAGTCGTCAGTTCCTGTTCCGTGACTGGAATATTGGGCAGGCTAAATCCACTGTGGCTGCTTCAGCTGCAGGGACAATCAATCCTAATCTTCATATTGAAGCTCTTCAAAACCGAGCCAGCCCTGAGACAGAAAATGTGTTTGATGATGCATTTTGGGAGGGCTTGGATGTTGTTGTTAATGCGCTGGACAATGTGACTGCAAGAATGTACATGGACATGAGATGTTTGTACTTTCAAAAGCCACTTTTGGAATCTGGTACTCTAGGGGCCAAGTGTAACACGCAGATGGTCATTCCGCACCTGACAGAGAACTATGGTGCTTCCAGAGACCCTCCTGAGAAACAGGCACCTATGTGCACAGTTCACTCCTTTCCCCACAACATTGATCATTGTTTAACATGGGCCAGATCTGAGTTTGATGGATTGCTCGAAAAGACACCCAATGAAGTAAACACTTTCCTTTCTAACCCCCGTGAGTATGCTTCTTCCATGAGAAGTGCTGGTGATGCGCAGGCCAGAGATCTGCTTGAACGTGTTATCGAGTGCCTAGACAAGGATAAATGCGAGACTTTCGAAGATTGTGTCATGTGGGCACGACTTAAGTAAAGCTCTCACTTTTACTCCTCATTTCTTAGTCATCATAAAAATTTATTATGATTGGCAAATTGGGAAAACACATTGTTTTAGCATTTCTTTTCAGTTTTGTCTCTAATCTGAGACATGGCTAAGTGTTATGTTGTCCTTGTGACTAAAAAATGGAAACCCAATTTTTAAGTTGTTCTATGTAACACGGTTCTGCGTTTTTTATGTTCTTCTGTATGGAAATTCAACATCCCATAGCATTCCCTGGGAATTGGCCGTCTGGCTGCCTATCCTGTCCTCTCTGGATAAGATAAGGTCAAAAGTCCTTACAGAGGTTGGTTCCTTCAGAGTTCTTATTCTTGATTTCCCTCATTTTCAAATGTGCTCCAAAGGCACCAACCACCTTTCTCAACTACCCTAACATGCAAGAGAACAAGATTGAGGACCTTCAAGTCTGGGGAAATCATGTTAGATCCATGGTTTTCCATTTAACATAATTCTTTCATTTGAAAGACTGACGCAATATGTTCAGAGAGTGCAATTGCTCCCTGACTGTTTGCTATGAAGAATTCTTATGTGCATTTTTTTTCGTTTCCCTTTCTTTTCTGTTTCCTTTCTTTTATTTTGGTGGATGCATGCATGCGGGTGGTTGCATGGCAGTTGTGTTGAGTTGACACTTCTATATTCCAGCAAGCCTGCCCATTTTATTTTGTCAGCATCTCTCCCTCTTTCAGTTGCTTCAGGTGGGGGATTTCAAAGTATGTTTCTATATGTGTGTGTGTGTGTGTGTGTGTGTAGTTATGTGTGTGTGCTTCACAAGAGGTTGGAAATTTTCTGTTCTATGCTTTGTTTTGGTTTTACTACTGATCACTCATCCTTACTCTCAGGTTTGAGGACTACTTCTCCAATCGTGTAAAGCAGTTAACGTTTACTTTCCCTGAGGATGCTGCCACGAGCACTGGTGCACTTTTCTGGTCAGCTCCAAAACGTTTTCCCCGGCCATTACAGTTTTCCACTAGGGATCCAAGCCACCTTAACTTTATCATGGCTGGTTCTATACTAAGAGCAGAGACATTTGGAATTCCCATACCTGATTGGGCCAAGAATCCACAGAAGTTGGCTAATGGCGTTGAAGGGTGTTAATCCCTGACTTCCAGCCCAAGAAGGGAGTCAAGATTGTTACAGATGAAAAAGTTACTAGCCTGTCCACTGCATCTATTGATGATGCTGCTGTTATTAATGATCTCATCGCTAAGCTGGAAAACTGTGCCCAGAAGCTTCCCCCTGGATTCCGAATGAAACCAATTGTGTTTGAGAAGGTATGTACTATTCAAGAATGTTTTCTTTGCTAGACATCTGTCATCATGTTCTCTTCCATTTCAAATTCCTATATAATATCAGTTGTACTTCTTAGAAATTTCTTGTTCAAAACACAATGGTTCACCATATCTTATTGATATCTGGCCACATGACGCACATCCTCATGAATTATTCACGAGTTTTAGGTATTTTACCATGCGTTCATGTATTGGTTTCCATTCCCTACTATATTTTACCTTTTCTGCGTTCTTGGGTCTTTCCTGACCAATTTTCTGTTCTGTAGCTTGGCTTTCTCCCCATCTAATTGCTGAAGCCACAAGTATGCCACTTAGGAAAAGTAGTAGAATCATAGGGCAAAAAGGAGTATAGTTAGATCTCAACTAACATGGAGTAAGGTATTCAGATGATAGTGTTGTTTATTTAATCGAGGAGATGGAACAAAGCTGAATAGAAGAATAGGAAGAAGAGAATTCTTGTGAACTGACCCCAACTTTCTAGGATAGTCCTTATTTTTTCTTCCTCTAATCGTTGAAGCTCAGACCAGGATACAACATCGAGGAATAAAAAGTAAGACAACCACAACCAGACACATAGGCCTCTCACTCATACCCGCAAAACAGTACTCCGCCCTCCCGGTTCACCTCGGTCCACAGAACAACTTGCTATTATGGTCAACCTATTCAGTAAAGAGCTTAATTTGAGACAAGTGGAAGACAAAATACTTTGCTTCCCGGTATTTTAAACCGGCGATGTCACAACTCACATGTCACGCTGATGTGAAACGGTGCGTGTGTGTCATGTAAGGAACCAGTGATATAATCAAACTCGCTACATTTCACCAAATTCAAAGACCTTCAACAGGAAAGTAATGAAAAATTTAACATTGTCAACAGAAGGATTTCACAAAGTATTGCATGCTAGGTTTTAACATGTCTAATCTCAATCAAATCTAATTACAATACATATATCATGAATGACAAGTTCTAAAATCAATTTCGAAGTTAAACAATCATCTCACGATTTAATGGACAACAGGAATGGTGATAAAACTTTAGAGATAAATCAAGTGATGTAACCAATTAATAACGTGAATGCTGAAATAAAAACTCACTGACAAAGCTACTGTTGTTCGGTGGATGTTGGAACTGTTCTGATGCATTCTGCTATGAATGGATACTTGACATTGGCATCTTCTCGAACAAATAGTGTGCATTATTGATCTGGTTGTTATTGCGCTGTTGCTTCTGCTGCTCTGTTGCTGCACTGTTGTTGTTGTTGCTGCACTGCTGCTGCTCTTACTGCTGCACTGCTGCTCCTGGGGCTACTTCTGCTGCTGCTTTTTCTGCTGCTGCTGTTATGCTGTTGTGGAGGGAGGGATCTGAGAGGGGAGAGCAATCAGCAAAAGATTATAAAGGAATAGAAGAGAAGATTAGGGAAGGAGATGAAGCAGAGGGAAGAGAGCAGGCAAGGGAGAAAACCATTGATTTCCAATTCATTCATTAATTTTCAACCAAGAATATATATGCCTATATGTAGGCTACAGATTCATAACTACCCACACAACTTCATAACTTTCATTACATTACAACCTACCCATAATTTCCTACTACATTACACACTCGTAACTACACACAACTATACTCATAACTACCCACTACTATCACTACTTGGTACACATATACCTAGTACAAATACAAAATACAATACAAATACCAAGTACACAAATGTAACTGAAAATACAATGAAAATTAAAGCTAAGATATTCTCATCAATTCTCCCCAGATGGGAGAGAATTCGACCCTGTCGAGTCAACTGCAGAACTGCTCTGTTACTGGTGTAAGTTTATTTCTTGCATCTCAGATTACTAGTCAAGCTACATCATAAATTCATCATTTAAAATGTTATCAATTTTCTCTGCTATATAGGATGAATATCTGAAAGTGGGGGGAAGTGAAGGACTTAAAAGTTGGCTCAGGGTAAGGCTCATCAACCAGTGGGTTGTTTATGGATAATCAAGACCTTGTAAACCGCTTAGTCTTCAATATTGAGAATAGAATTGATGCCAAATCTATATAACATAAGTATTGTAATTTAAATTCTTTTAAGATTTTGAAAAGTCCAGCGCTATAGGCATGCAAATCTTTAATTATTTCTTGGGGAAACCATTTCAAAGGAATCCGAGCCATCACAAAATTGTCAACACTAAAAGTTTTAAATTTCTTTCCTGATGTCAGACCATATAACTTATAGTTAGTGTTGCTTGTTCAAGTATATCACTGATTTCTCATGTGTAGAAGTTGCATGAATGTGGTAAAATATGATGCAAACTCAGATGTTTAGACCTAAAATGCAGACTCAGAACTCTATAATGAAACACAGTGGAGAACTTAACCTAGTGCCTATCATTGCTGAAGAGGGGTCTTTTAAAAAAATTAGCTAATGAACTTTGACTCCTTATTGGACATTAAAAGTTTCAGGCATATGGATCATCAGATCGATAATATACACGACCTCGATCAAATGGGGTTATCAGAGGTATGATCCTAAAGGGTATGTGACAGTTTACTTGTTTTAGCAATGAAGACGAAAGATATGGTAAAGGCAGAGGAGATGCACCCTTAAGTTTAACAGTAATGGAAGAGAAGTTGATAGTCTGTAAGGCATCATGTTCTCTCATAACTGCGTCCTCAAAATTTTTGGATATAGATCTATCATATATGTCAACATCTTTGGTCTAATCTACACCCTTTGTCACAATATAACTCCAGAACTTGTCCTCATAAAAATGAATGTATATTGGGACAAAGCACTGTTGCTTGACATCTAGTGACAAATCAACTTGCCCTTTGAGTTCAGTATGCATGGTAGGATCCTTCCTATAGTGTGGCAAGTCGAGAAGACTAGTTCCTGGGGTTGATTCATTGGCGTGTTGGAAATCAGGCGTCGGTGTTAACGTGCCCGTGAGGTCTTCAAAAAAGACCATCATCCTCTGTAATCACAAGGGTGACTTCTGGGTGAGTCGGAGTGTCTTTATGGTAGACATCAATAAACTCTGCAATCACTGGGATGACCTCAAGAGGACTCAAAATACTGAACTCAAGTTATCACATGTGAATTCTCTGTCAAAGTCAGAGTTTTCTGAATATTCTGCTTGGTAAATGAGCTATTCAGAGTCAAACTCCGTATTTGTTACAGACAGTTGTCAATGCTAAATCTGACTGGGCTTGGTGTCGGCTGTAGAGAAGGGAGGGGTTAACGAGAATGGACAATGACAGTAGGGGTCGGCAATAAAGGAGGAAGGGACTTCGAATTTGTAAAAGATGGTTCCTTTAGTTACTATGACTGGCCTTGGACAGTTGACCACAACGTGCTCATAACCCTTACACTTGTTATTCTAGATTGCAGGATGATAAGAGCTGGACTTGAATGCCTGATCTAACCTAATTATGCAACTCAAAATTCATCTAGCTTTTGGAGGATTTTGGAGTTGGTGTTCATATTAGCAGTTGGGATTCACTAGCCATTTTTTATTCTTTTTATTTATTTTTTACGCAAAAGAAAGAAAAAGAAACCAACTTTCTTTTTTTCTAGAAAATGCCTAAAGAAAATATTTTTTAACATAATTCATGGTGTTCCTGCCTAAACCTTGTGCTCTGATATCAAACTGATGTGAAACGGTGCGTGCGTGTCATGTGGAGAACCAGTGATATAATCAAATTCTCCACGTTTCACTAAATACAAAGATCTTTGGCAGGAAAGCAATGAAAAACTAACAATGTTAACAGATGAATTTTACAAAGTATTGCATGCTAGGTTTGAACATGTCTAATCTCAATTAAAATAATTACAATACATATATCATGAATGACAAGTTCTAAAATCAATTTCGAAGCTAAGCAATCACATGATTTGTAGATTCTCACATCTCACAATTTAGTGGACAGCATGAATGGTGAAAAACCTTTAGAGATAAATCAGGTGATGTAACCAACTAATAATGTGAATGCTAAAATAAAAACTAACTGGTAAGTGAGTTTTTGCTACTGCTGTTGTTCTGTGGATCTTGGAACTGTTCTGATGCATTAGGCTATGAATGTATACTTGATGTTGGCATCTTCTCGAACGAATGGTGTGCATCATTGATTTGATTGTTATTGCATTGTTGTTGTTGCTGCACTGCTGCTTCTGCTGCTGCTGTTGCTGCACTGCTGCTGCTCCTAATGCTGTGCTGCTGCTGTAGCTTCTGTCGCTGTCGCTGCTGCTGCTCAGCGGCTACTTCTTGTTGCTGCTGCGGCTGGTACTGTTTTGTTGCTGCTGTTATGCTGTTCCGGAGGGAGGAATCTGAGAGGGGGGAGTATTTTTGAAGAGGGCAGAGGGAGAATGAGTAAGGGCCTAAAGAGGATAACATAGAGAGGGAAAGAGGAAGGGAAAAGGAGCAACCGGCAAAACATCATAAAGGAATAGAAAAGAAGATTAAGGAAGGAGATGAAGCAGAGGGAAGAGAGCAGGGAAGGGAGAAAGCCATTGATTTCTAATTCATTCAGTAATTTTCATTCAAGAATACATATGCCTATATGTAGGCTACATATTCATAACTACTCACACAACTTCATAACTTCCCATTACATTACAAGCTACCCATAACTTCCCAGTACATTACACACTCATAACTACACACAACTACACTCATAACTACCCACTACTGCCACTACTTGGTACACATACACCTAGTACAAATACAAAATACAATACAAATACCAAGTACACAAATACAACTGAAAATACAATGAAAATTAAAGCTAAGATATTCTCATTACAAGCTTTCCGAGTTTATGATTTCCAAACTGAAACAGTAAACCTCTCTATATTTAGCTTCCACTGCTCCATCAGATGTTCTAGCAGCTTGGAAAGGCCTGGATCCCTGGTGATTCTGGTGCTGAATCTCATTATTCCAGATTTTCCTTTACCTTTTACTGACCCACTGATTCTTTTGAGAAGAGTGAATTCAGAAGCCACACAACCATATACATGTAACCTCTTAGGAAACAAACATGGACTCCCACGTCGTCGACCCACTGATCTCCACTAGAATCCACATCATTGCTTTCTTCTCGAGGAGAAATGACTACTTGACTCTTGCAGATAAGTGCAAAAGCATCAATACACGACTCACTACTGAAGTAAACTTTACATGGCCGAAATTTGAGAGTACAAAGGTGTGTCAGAGTTCGGATCTAATTAGTGACGCCTGATTGCCGGCAGAAGTTGGTGGCAAAACCAGAATGTGCCAATGGAGAAAACTCAGTGCACTTGTTCTGACATTCTTCCCAAAAGCATCGACAATGCCAGGCGAGTCTGCCACTATACTGTACTCGCCAGTTGTGTACATCATGCAAGTTGCCATGACTACAACATTGTAAATTTTTTGTGCTGCTATGGTTGGATATTTCTGATGTTGGTAGGGCTCCCGCTAGCATTCTTCTGCTCACTGTGATTGATGGTCGGATCAACTGATTGCGACTAACCTTTCTCCTAGCTGATTAAGCCGGATGTCTTGGGTCATCTCAACACCTTGAGAACCCATCTGAACACCAGGATGATATTCAAACCATCCAAATATCCCACCACTCATTCTGCCACAGAACGTTTACGGCCATCCCGCTTCGCGCCCACCACACCCGCAAAACTGCAAAAAGGACTAATACTGCTATAAAAACCACAAATTCACAAGTAACTTGATTGGTGAGATCACGATCTCCATCATTACCAAACAAGAGGTGTGGCACTGCAAATCAGCCCCGATTGCAGAAACTGTCCTCATGTTCTTCCCTTATTCTGCATATACATTCATGCTTTAGCTTAACAACTGCGACTAGGCACTTAGACTACAAAATTAGTAGAGTGCGGCCTACCTCAAAAAACCTTGACCTCTCCAATGGTGAAATCCTGAGACCATCAAAGCAGCCGAACTTGGCAAAGTCCATAAGTGGGACTAAATCTGTACTAGAATCAGGTTGTTTATTGGGGACCTGACTGGCTAAAAGGGTGTTTTCAGTGCTATTCGACTTTGGGGTTCCAGAGCCAGGGCCGAGGTAGAGATGGACGGTAAAAGGTTTGGGGGCATAGTGGATGGAGACGAGAGACAACTAGAGCCTTGCCCTATCCTCCCCCATAGTGTGGCTCATTTTTTGCCCTTCCACGACAGCAGAGTCGGCTGTTTTGTATTTACATGCCATGTTCTTATCCATTTTTGTGTATATGTAAATTTCCTTATTTATCTTACTCCTGTTTGCTAAACTTGTAGGACGATGACACAAACTACCACATGGACTTCATAGCTGGGCTTGCTAACATGCGTGCAAGAAACTACAGTATAGGAGAAGTCGATAAACTTAAAGCCAAGTTCATTGCTGGGAGGATCATCCCTGCCATTGCCACCTCCACAGCAATGGCTACTGGTCTTGTCTGCCTCGAGTTCTACAAAGTTGTTGCTGGTGGTCACAAGGTAGAGGACTATCGTAACACCTTTGCCAACCTTGCTCTCCCACTGTTCTCCATTGCCGAGCCAGTCCCACCCAAGGTGATCAAGCACCAGGACATGAGCTGGACCGTCTGGGACCGTTGGATGATACACGGGGACCTCACCCTGAAGGAGCTCCTGCAGTGGCTCAAGGAACGAGGCCTAAATGCCTACAGCATCTCCTGCGGCACCTCTCTGCTCTACAACAGCATGTTCCCTAGGCACAAAGAGAGGATGGACAGGAAGGTGGTGGATGTCGCAAAGGAGGTGGCCAAGTTAGAGGTGCCGTCGTACAGGCGCCATCTGGATGTGGTGGTGGCTTGCGAGGATGACGAGGATAACGACATTGACATCCCGCTTGTATCCATTTACTTCCGATAGATGTAGGTCGAGAATGAATGCTACACATTTGATGAGAGCCTTATTCATCGGTCAGTATATTAAAGGTCCGATTGTGTGAGAACAAAAGCAGATTATATGCTATCCTGTACCCTGAGAGAGACAGAGAGGGGACCTTGTAGGAGGAAAATTTTTATGTCTGTTCTTCGCAACTTAATATCGTATATTGCACTGGATATGTTTCTTACCCAGGTTCAGGTCATTTTGCTCTCTTTTTGTGTGGTGCTGTAGCTACCAGCTTGCCAGGCATTTAGAGACACCTTCAATGTGACGAAAATTAGATTTTCTGTTGTGCTGGTCGATTAGTTTCC
This sequence comes from Agave tequilana, assembly GCA_038442645.1. NCBI lineage: Eukaryota > Viridiplantae > Streptophyta > Magnoliopsida > Asparagales > Asparagaceae > Agave > Agave tequilana. The sequence continues at coordinate 104,136 of JAVJIF010018553.1, forward strand.
TATTGTGTTTAGTATGTTTAGTAGCTGTGAATGCTTCATGAGCTTCAATGCACAGGGGAGAATCCAAAATGCAGTAGCACCAATTTATAGCATTGCATTGAGTTGAATCACAGACTATCAGTACTTGACTGATGGGTGCATGCTACAATGTGGGTGAAGAAATTGAAATATGTTTGCACTTTGTCGATAGTTTTCTCGCGGTTGATACTGTTGTTGCAAATAAATGTTTAGTCTGGAGGAAATTATGGTGCTTGTTCACTGTCAACTTGTGATTGCATATTTTTTTCTCCCCTTTTTGATCCAATTGTGAGTAATCCCACCCGGTTCTATTGAAGAGAATGGTTAAGCACTGAAGTTTTCGAGGAGGAGGAGAAATAGTTTTCACCCTCTCCGGATGTTAGTGTTGGCTTCGCATGACCTCGGAGCGTAGAATGAAATTAGTCATGATAACTAGGGGAGAGCATTCAAACTGTAAAACCGAATAAACCGACCGAACCGCCGAATTTCGGGCGGTTCGGTTCGGTTTTTATTAAAACGGCGCGGGTTGTATTTATGTTTTTCGGGCAATTCGGTTTTTACGGTGCGGGTCGGTTTCAAAAAATGAAAAACCGACCCGCCAGAACACCGCCCGAATCCCCCGACATCCAGAAGCTTCGTCAGTCCGCAGTCGTCATGTGTGCGGTGTGCCTCGTGCGTGTAGGTGTCGCGTGAGATAAAGGGTAAAAATTTTAGATCTCTGAATCTCTGATTCTCTCTCTCTCTCTCTCTCTCGATTCCTCGATCAAAAATTGAAGAAGAGCGGGGCGAGCGCGAGCCCTAATCCCGTTCCATCTTCTGAGAATCTGAGTCTTCTCCTCCATCCATCTTCACTCTTCAGGGAGGCTCGGGCTCCGCCGGCACCGGACTGACCGACTGAGCCCTAATCCAGTCGCTCCTCCCATCGCGATCCGACTCCCGACGACGGATCCTTCCTCCTTAGTCTTCCTCATCATCTTCTTCGCGTGATCGCATCTCTATCGACATCTCAACTCAAGTCAACCACGGATCTATCATCTATGTAAGATTCAATTATAGCCAAATCTAGTTTTTTTTTTTTGTGTGATTTATTAATCTAGGTTTTTCAGTTTTTCTTGTTTAGCTTAAGCAAAAGGATTTATTTTTTATTTTTTCCTTTTCAGTTGGAAACTTGGAAACAATCAACAGGATTCCACTTGACCACTTCGGTGACAGACTCAGACTGACAGTGTTGTGCTAAACACTTAAACTACTTGGATTTTTGGAAAAATCAAAGTTAAAGGAAAATATTCGTAGACAGGTAAGTAGCATTTTAGCAATTTGTATTTGTTAATCTCACATTAAATATAAGTGGCCCACTACCCTATTTAATTGGATTCCTAATTAAAGTAAACTGATATTATGTATGCTCATATTAAAGTTATTTGTATAATGTTTTAATAATCATGTGGGGTATAAAGTAACCATGATGGGTGGTTTTATCAAACATGATTACTTGCAAATGAGACCCACTTCTCTCCTCCTGTGAATGAAATCAAATCCCCTCCCTTGTTTTGAGGACTCCATCATTTTTTGAGAATTAGGGTTTGTGATAAGAGAAGGAGACAGAGAGAAGAAGGTCATTGCAGATTAAAGTTAATTGTAGGATTAAAGAGAAGGATTAAGGTCTTCATCCATCTATCTTTCTCAATTCATCAATGGCTTCAGGTATGGTGAATTTAGTGTATTGTTTAATTATGTGTATTCAATTCTTGAGATGTTTTGATTCTAGATCCATGCTAATTTAATCTGCATGATAGTTTTAATTTCTAACATTTGGTATCAGAGCCATGTTATTTAGAATCAATACATCTCAGATTATGAATTATGGGTAATTAGGGTTTTTGATTAACAGTTCAAAAAATCAAAAATTTTGATCTTTTAATTGTAGAATTTTAAGAAGATTTAATAACCCTAATGTTCTGTTCAATTTCCTCTAATTGTACAATTAATTGGGATCAAAATTCAGGAATTAAAAACCCTAAATTCCCTAATTTAAGACTTCAGTCGATCAAGCAGGAACTGCCTTTGATAACTGCTTCGTTGACTATTAGTCGACTAGCCCGAAACACTAGTCGACTAAGTCTTTTTTCAGAAAGTTAAGAACTCTCTGTTTCGGAACAGGAGTCGACTAATAATTTTGTATAGTCGACTAATAAAATGTATAGTCGACTTGATATTTTGAGTAGTCGACTAATAAGGGTATAGTCGACTAATCCTTTTGTCCAAGTCGACTAACAGAGTGACCCGAAAGTTGAGAGCTCTCTGTTGACTTCAGGAGTCGACTTGATTTTTGAGCAGTCGACTAATAATAAGTATAGTCGACTTATTACCTTGACCTAGTCGACTAGACTTGATAATAGTTGGTCGACTTGACTTGACCCTAAGTCGACTTGACTTGACCCTAGTCGACTGGGTCTTCCACTATAGTCGACTTATATTGTTCCAAGTCGACTAGTAGTTTCTTGACCAGTCGACTAATGTTGGTCTAATTTCAATCATAAATGTATGTTACACATTTAAGTTATTGTATTAATATTGATTGATGTTGGTCAAGTAATGAATTGAAGTATTATAGTATTACTCAAATAAAAGATTAGAGAATATGTTGGTTAGTTTTGTATTCATACGATTTATTGATTTAGTAGTTGCCAAAGTGACCTATGTTAGTAAGCCTTATGAATATACAACTACATAAAAGACTTGTCAATGAGGGTGACATTAAAGACAATAATATTCTCGATGGCGGTTATAGTTAGGAGATTGGGACTTGCCCAAAGGAAAGTCTCTTTCAAATAATTATGAACCGGGTAAGGTAGTGTAATTTATGCAACTTAGTGGTGTAGAATTGGATACCCAAAGGTAACATGACTTACTGTCTAAGTGGCATAAATTATATTAGACCTACATAGGTGATAAAAGAATCTCACCTGAAGAGTGAACACTAGATATGCTTAGGTTTCGCCCAAAGGAGAAATCAAAGTGATATCAATAGTTCATCTTCATTAAATTTAAGATTTTGTATTGATTCGAGGCCTTAATGTGAGCTTGTCCTATTTTGTTTCATTGAACGTTCCCACTTCCCTTCACTCTCATGCAACTAGCATTCCAGCCCTGGATGGTACAAACTTTTCTGAATGGTTTGAACATGTCCAATTCACACTGGGTGTACTGGACCTTGACATGGCTCTTTTAGTAGAGAAACCTGATGAAGTGACTGCTGAAAGCACAGCAGACCAGGTTAGCCATGCCAAAGCCTGGGAAAGGTCGAATAGACTCAGTCTCATGTTCATCAAGATGACCATAGCCAATAACATCAAGACTTCACTCCCACATACTACTAGTGCATCTGAACTTTTAACTGCTGTTAAAGACCGATTTAAGTCTGCAGATAAGTCATTAGCTGGCACCCTTATGGCTGAACTGACTACCATGAAATATGATGGTAGTAGAGGAGTTCAACAACACATTCTTAATATGACTGATAAAGCTGCCAAGTTAGGATCACTGGGAATGAAAGTGGATGAATCCTTCTTAGTACAGTTCATCCTCAACTCACTTCCTCCTCAGTTCGGGCCATTCAAGATCCACTATAATACACATAAGGATAAGTGGAATCTGAATGAGCTGACTGGTATGTGTGTACAAGAGGAAGTGAGACTGAGGCAAGAAGGGCATCACTCAGTGTTGGCAGTATCTCAAGGAGCTATCCATAAGAAAGGTAAATATGGAAGAGGTAAGAGGTTTCCACCAAAGAAATGGAATGAACCTGGGAAAAGTAGCCAGGGTCATGGAAAGACTTTCACTGTCAAATGCTACTTTTGTGGCAGAAAAGGACATGTTAAGAAGGACTGCAACAAGAGGAAAGCTTGGTTCGAAAAGAAAGGTATGAATCTTTCTTTTGTATGTTATGAATCAAATCTTGCTGAAGTTCCTTCTAATACTTGGTGGATTGACTCTGAAGCCACAACTCACATAACTAATTCAATGCAGGGATTCCTTACAACCCGAAAACTGAAGGAAAGTGAGAGATTTGTCTTTATGGGGAACCGTCTCAAAGTGGAGGTCGAGGCTATTGTACTTACCGACTACTCTTAGAGACGGTCATTAGATGAATCTTGAAGATACTTTTTATGTACCTTCGATTTCTAGGAACTTAATGTCATTATCCAAATTAGATGTTGTTGGATATTCTGTTTTATTCAGTTGTGGAAAACTCAGTTTAATGTATAATTTAATGTCGGTTGGACACGGAATTTTATGTGATGGTTTATATAAAATTTCATTGAATGATGTATTTGCACAATCTCTTTATCTCTGCATTCGAATGTTGGTATTAAACGTGGCTTAATTAATGAAAATTCCTCTATCTTGTGGCATAGACGACTGGGGCATATCTCCGGGATAGAATTGAAAGATTAGTGAAGAATGAGATTTTGGATAACCTAGACTTCACTGATTTTGGTGTGTGTGTGGATTGCATAAAAGGAAAGCAAACCAAACACACCAAGAAAGGTGCCACAAGAAGTAAAGAGCTTCTTGAAATAATTCATACGGATATTTTACGGACCACTCTCCATTCCATGTTTTACGGGAGAGAGATACTTCATTACCTTTATACATGATCTGTCACGTTATGGTTATGTGTATCTAATTCATGAAAAGTCTCAGGCTGTTGACATCCTTGAGGTGTTCATTACAGAAGTCGAGAGACAATTAGATAGAAAAGTTAAAATCATAAGATCAGATCGAGGTGGTGAGTTTTATGGAAGATATGATGAGTCAGGACAACATCCTGGCCCATTTGTCAAATTTCTAGAAAAGCATGGTATTTGTGCTCAATACACAATGCCAGGTACGCCTCAGCAGAATGGTGTTTACTGAAAGGCGAAACCGAACACTTATGGATATGGTTAGGAGCATGATGAGCTTTTCTAATGTACCTAATTCATTGTGGAATGAAGCCTTAAAAGACTGCTATGTATATCTTAAACAGGGTTCCTAGTAAAGCAGTCCCAACACTCCTTTCGAGTTGTGGACTGGTAGGAAACCTAGTTTAAGACATTTACATGTTTGGGGTTGTCCAGCAGAGGCTAGAATATTAATCCACAAGAAAAGAAATTAGACTCAAGGACAATATCTGGGTATTTCATTGGTTATTCAGATAAGTCTAAGGGGTACAAATTTTATTGTCCTAACCATAGTATAAGAATTGTTGAAACTGGTAATGCCAGATTCCTTGAGAATGGCGAAATTAGTGGGAGTGATGAACCAAGAAAGGTGGATCTTGAGGTGGTAAGGGTAAATATCCCAATACCCTTTCCTTCAAGAGAAATTGTTGTCCCTCAGCTTGATCATCAAGCTGAGATACCAGAATAACATAATGATATTGGTTCACCACTTCATGAGGATATCGCCATTGAAAATATTGTAGAACCACCACAACCGGCAGCTTTGAGAAGATCTCAAAGGGAAAGAAGATCTGCCATCTCAGATGATTATGTGGTATATCTACAGGAATCTGATTTTGATATTGGGATTAATAAAGATCCAGTTTCATTTTCACAAGCCATAGAATGCAATGATTCTAGTAAATGGGTTGATGCTATGAATGAAGAGTTGAAATCTATGGACCAAAACAAAGTCTGGGATCTCGTCGAATTGCCTAATAACTGTAAGAAAGTCGGGTGTAAATGGGTCTTTAAGACCAAGCGCGACTCCAAAGGCAATATCGAACGATATAAGGCCAGACTTGTGGCTAAAGGTTTCACTCAGAAAGAAGGCATTGATTATAAGAAACCTTCTCTCCAGTATCAAAGAAGGACTCTTTTAGAATCATTATGGCCCTTGTAGCTCATTATGATTTGGAGTTACATCAAATGATGTGAAAACAGCTTTTCTGAATGGAGATTTGGATGAGAAATTTACATGGAGCAACCTGAAGGGTTCGCAAAGAAAGGAAAAGAACACTTGGCTTGCAAATTACAGAAATCCATCTACGGACTGAAACAAGCTTCCAGGCAATGGTATATAAAGTTTAATGATACCATTACCTCTTTCGGATTTACAGAAAACACTGTTGATCAGTGTATATATCTGAAGATCAGTGGGAGCAAGTTTATCTTTCTGGTTCTATATGTGGATGATATTTTGTTAGCCAGTAGTGATATTGGTTTACTGTATGAAACTAAAAGCTATCTTACCAAGAATTTTCAGATGGTTGATATGGGTGAGGCAACTTATGTTATTGGCATAGAGATCTTCAGGATAGATCTCGAGGATTGTTAGGACTGTCTCAGAAAGGTTATATCAATCGAGTCTTGGAAAGATTTCATATGGAATTATATTCAGTCAGTTGTGCACCCATTCAGAAGGGTGACAAATTAAGTGGGAGCCAGTGTCCTAGAAATGACTTAGAAAAGGGTCAAATGCAGAAAGTTTCGTATGCGTCAGCTGTTGGGAGCTTGATGTATGCACATACTTGTACCAGGCCAGATATCAGTTTTGCTGTTGGGATGTTAGGAAGATACCAGAGCAATCCAGGAATGGAGCACTGGAAATTGGCAAAGAAAGTAATGCGGTATCTTCAGGGAACGAAGGACCATATGCTCACATATAGGAGATCAGATCAGTTGGAAGTGATCGGCTATTCGGACTCAGATTTTGCTGGTTGCCCAGATAGCAGGAAGTCTACTTCAGGCTTCATATTCATGCTAGCAGGTGGGGCAATCTCGTGGAAGAGTGTAAAGCAGTCTATCACTGCTTCATCCACGATGGAGGCTGAGTTCATAGCATGTTTTGAGGCCACGAATCATGCATTATGGTTAAGAATTTTATCTCAGCACTTGGTGTAGTTGATTCTATTGCCAGGTCGCTGAAGATATTTTGTGATAATACAGCAGCCGTTTTCTTCTCTAAGAATGGAAAGTACTCTAATGGTTCCAGACACATGGAACTTAAGTACTTGGTGGTTAGAGAAAGAGTTCAGAAACAGAAGGTGTCAATTGAAAGTATAAGTACCACTTTAATGGTTGCTGATCCAATGACCAAAGGATTGCCTCCAAAGACATTCAAGGAACATGTTGTTAGAATGGGTCTTTTGAGCAATCTGTAAATGTATGTTTTGGTACTTGTATAATTGACAATATTGCGCAATAAAAGTTTGTTTCTGTATTTCCTGTTATCCAATTATGTGTGCACATATTATGTATGGATGTTTGTTAAACAGGAAATGTCTTAACAAGACAATTACAGGGGTCATTTTGGTTATGGACTCAATTAGTAAGGGTTATCAATGTTGTGGTACATAGAAGGGAGTATGACATAGAAGTTGTATAACCGCTATGACTCGCATTGGGGGTCCAAACTAATTGCAGTATTACAGTATTTCATGATTTGGGCTTATCAGTTGTTGTTGTTTTTTTTTTTTAAATCGTGATCACGTGTCAAAGTTTTTCAGTATGGAATCCAATGGAGTCAAAATATTTTGAAAATGAGTCTTTTCTTTTATTTGTTTTCTAAAATTTTTACATAATCGGCTAGTGATCCAAGTGGGAGAATGTTAATCTCACATTAAATATAAGTGGCCCACTACCCTATTTAATTGGATTCCTAATTAAAGTAAACTGATATTATGTATGCCCATATTAAAGTTACATTTGTATAATATTTTAATAATCATGTGGGGTATAAAGTAACCATGATGGGTGGTTTTATCAAACATGATTACTTGCAAATGAGACCCACTTCTCTCCTCCTGTGAATGAAATCAAATCCTCTCCCTTGTTTTGAGGACTCCATCATTTTTGAGAATTAGGGTTTGTGATAAGAGAAGGAGACAGAGAGAAGGTCATTGCAGATTAAAGTTAATTGCAGGATTAAAGAGAAGGATTAAGGTCTTCATCCATCTACCTTTCTCAATTCATCAATGGCTTCAGGTATGGTGAATTTAGTGTATTGTTTAATTATGTGTATTCAATTCTTGAGATGTTTTGATTCTAGATCCATGCTAATTTAATCCGCATGATAGTTTTAATTTCTAACAGTATTTTGATTCTTTGAATAATTGATTTTGTTTTCTTGAATTTCTTCCTGTTGAGTGTTGAGTGTTGAACATATTACAGCTGAAATAATATAAAAGCCAAGTTTAATTGTTTAAAGGTCATTCTTCTCCTTCACGGCTTCACATGAGATTCTGAGAAATTACACAAAAGTTACAAAACAGTAAACACTTAACACTGAAACAGGCTATTTCTTCAGTTCTTGTGATTTTCTTAATGCTCAGTTCAGTCAGTTGCTTTGCTCTAATTTATTTTGCACTTAAAACTGAATAACTGATCACTGATCAGTTACCACTTCAATCTTCATCTTAGAAACTAGAAAGTCTAGGTAATTCAGTAATTCTGTAATTGCATATGTTTAAATGCTTTAATGTTTTAAATTAAAGCTGCTTAAGTGCTTAAGCATATATTTAATATTTTTTTCTCTCTAGTCTAGGGCATCACCCAAAGGAAATTTGAAAAATGAAAGAGAGCTCCTCTAGGCCTCAATTGGCACCGTCAAGCTCCCGACCTCCTTCTTTGGGGCCATCAACCTCCGGGCCTCCTTCTTTGGGGCCATCAACCTCCCGGCCTCCTTTAGCACCATCAAGCTCCTGACCTTCTTTGGCACCATCAACTGCACCTCAAGCATCCCCGCCGCCTCCCGAACAGTTGACAACTGGCTCATCTTCAGGTTCAGTTGAGGTTAGTTGATTAATTTTAAGTTTTTCTAAATTTTTATTTACTGAAATTCTAAATCTTGAAAATTTAAAATATATGATAATAATTACTTATCTAAATTTAATTTGTCTGTAGGTTGATCAAGGAAAGAATCCAGCGGAGTCTCAGCAGCCTACTAACAAAACCAAGAGAAAGAGCGTAAGGAAAAGATCTACGGTATGGTTGCATTTTAAAACTTTTCAAGAAAATGGACATGCTAAAGCTGAGTGCAAGTATTGTAAGAAAGTGTACAATGCTGATCCACGTGTGAATGGTACATCTACATTGCATACTCATGCGGAAAATTGTAAGAAGAACCCACATAATGAAGAAACCCACAAAAACTGTTAAGTTTTCAACAACCAATAGGAGGAAGTGGTGGAGAAGGTAGTCTTAGCAATTAGGAGTATGATGAAGTGGCTATAAGAAAAGTGCTTGCATACTTGATAATTCTTGATGAACAACCATTCAAATTAGTGGAAGGTGTTGGATTCCGATACTTCATGTCTATTGCATGTCCTAGATTTCATCTCCCATCCCGTTGGACAATCCAAAGAGATTGTTACCAACTTTACATTGATGAGAAGGAAAATTTAAAGAATTTATTGAAAGCTACATGTCAAATGGTATCTTTTACAACAGACACTTGGACTTCTATTCAAAATATCAACTACATGTGTCTCACTGCACATTAGATTGATAATGATTGGAAATTAAATAAAAGAATTTTAAACTTTTGTCCAATTCCTAGTCATAAAGGTGACGAACTTGGTAGGGCGGTGGAGAGATGCTTGGTAGAATGGGGGATTGAAAATGTCTTCACCATAACCGTTGACAATGCATCTTCTAATGATACTATGATCGCCTATTTAAAGAAAAGGCTTAATAATTGGAATGGAACAATGCTACATGGGAAATACCTTCATATGAGGTGTATTGCGCACATTGTTAATCTTATTGTTAATGATGGGATTAAAGAATTGTGCTCTTCTGTTGCTAGGGTGCGCTCAGCCGTGAAGTATGTGAGGAGTTCTCCTTCTCGATTACAAAAGTTTAAGAATTGTGTTGAGATTGAAAAAATTGAATGGTCTAAAACCTTATGCTTGGATGTGCCTACTAGATGGAACTCCACATATTTGATGTTGAATACCGCATGCAAGTATGAAAGAGCTTTTGAAAGGTATTGTGATAAAGACCCATTTTTTAGAAATCAAGTGTTAAGTGGAAATGAAAACAATGAGTTGCCGTCAGAGGATGATTGGACTAATGCAAGAAGGTTGTGCATTTTTCTTGAAAAGTTTTATGAACTCACTTTGCGTGTTTCTGGTTCTTTGTATGTAACTAGCAATAGTTTTCTTCATGAAATTAGTAATGTCGCTTGTGAGTTGATAGATCAACAAGAAAGTGGAGATTTAGAATTGAGGAACATTGCTCAAAAAATGCAAGAGAAGTTCGACAAGTATTGGGGGAGTTGGGAGAAGACTAACATGTTGATTTACATTGCCGTGCTTCTTGACCCCCGATATAAGGAACAATATGTACAATTTGTTCTTGAACTTCGTTATGGTGCGAGTGAAAGTTTAGAGAAGATGAAGATTGTAAAAGAGGCCGCATCATTATTATTTAATGACTACAAGATAAGGTATGAAAGTTCAAACGAGCAATCGAGTGAGATGGCCCAATCTTCAAGCAATATTGCCAATGTTTCCTCTTCCTCTTCTCAATCATTAGATGTAAGGAGTCGCTTTAAAAGGATGAGAGCCGGTGTTGGAGGTGAGGAGACAAAGACAGAATTGGAGAAGTTTTTATGTGAAGATGCCGAAGATGATCTTTCTACATTTAACATCTTGGAGTATTGGAAAGTTAATAGCTCAAGATTTCCTATCCTACATCGAATGGTTCGCGATGTGTTAGCGGTTCCCATCTCCACCGTTGCTTCCGAATCGGCATTTAGTAGTGGTGGTCGTATCCTTGACCCGTTTAGGAGTTCATTGACTCCAAGAATGGTCCAAGCTCTTTTATGCACCGAAGATTGGCTTCGGGTCACAATGTTATCAACAAAGATTAGTATTGAAGAAGACTTGGATGCTCTTGAAACACATGATATAGGTAAATTTTTTGGATTTTAATATCTAATTCAATTGGTTTTTAATTTAATAGATTACTTTGTTTCTTAAAATAAATATTCATTTCTTTTGATTATAGATTTGTCTAAAATGGCATCGGAACCAACAATCACGGAGGTTTAAGAAGAGAAGAGAACTTGTGAGCTTTGCAGCCTTTGCTATTTGGACACTTTAGAGTTTGGACTGTAATATTTCAATTTGCATTTTTTTATAGTGTTTACAGTCCAAACTTTGGATTGTAAGTCTGTAATATTGCTGTTTAGCCTGTTTTGAATTTGGACTATACTATTTTTGGCTGCCCCTTGTGTATTGGCCAGTATGGGGATTGGGGGCCTCTCTTTTGTTGATACATATGATGATATGATTGCTAACTAATGCCTGGCCCTTGTGTCTGATTGCCTGGCCCTTGTCTGGCACAGTTGCACTTGTGTCTGATGTATCATGTATATGGGGCCTCTCTTTTGTTGATACATATATTTTGCAAATGCAAACCTGGCTGTGGCTGTAAATCTGATGCTTGATTGTGACTGTCTGATTGCCAATTTATGGGGGCCTCTCTTTTGCAGAATGTTGATAACTTGATACATATGATGATATGATTGCCTGGCCCTTGTGTCTGATTGCCTGGCCCTTGTGTCTGATGTATCATGTATATGAGGCCTCTCTTTCAGTCTTTTGTTGCAAACCTGTGATAGTGTGAATCAGTGATAGCTGATTGCCTAATTTGCCTGGCCCTTGTGTATGGCCAGTAATTATGGGGGCCTCTCTTTTATTGATACATATGATGATATGATTTCCTGGCCCTTACCTGGCCCTTGTGTTCTGTCTGATGTATCATATGGGGCCTCTCTTTTGTTGCAAACCTGTGAATTGTAATAGTGACACATATGATGCCTGATTGCCTGCCTGATTGCCTGCCTTGTGTGATGCCTGAATCCCGATTGCCTGATTGCCTGCCTTGTGTGTATGGCCAGTAATTATGGGGGCTTCTCTTTTGTTGATACATATGATGATATTGATATGATTGCCTGGCCCTTGCCTGGAGTGGCCCTTGTGTGATGTATATGTATGGGAATGGGACCTCTTTTTTGTTGATACATATGATTGCCTGGCCTTGTTCGGTGTAATTTTTGGTTTACAAACCAGACCGAAAACCGCACACCATATTCGGTTCAGTGTAATGTTCGGTGTGAATGATGTTCGGTTCGGTTCTGAACATGCTGTGGTTGGACTGGTTTGCAATTTTGTAAAGAAAAAGTGCACCGCACCGCCCGATGCTCACCCCTAATGATAACTGAGCAAAACTTAATAGACCTACGAATTCAATAATGTAAATGTTTGTGAAGTGTAAACAAATCCCATTGTGGCTCTCAAATCTGATCATAGATTTGAATGTTTGCTGATGCCAAATGTCTGGATGCCCAAAATTATGATGTCCAAAACTGATCTCCAGCTTCTAGCAGGTTTTTTTGGTGTAAAACTCAAGTATGTCCTAAAAGCAGGCAGCTGTGGCCTTATGACTATGCGTCTATGAGCAAAAGAAAACGTAGCAGCAAACCAACAAGAAAAATAAATTGATATTAAGAAAAGAAAATTATTGCAAAAAACCTATGTGCTAACATTAGATGCCCGCAAGTGGCATTTCGGTTAGCCTTGGTTCGTAAGAGCTCCGTTCGCTCACTCACAGGTCGTCAGTTCGAACACAAGCCCTTGCGCGCGGCGCGTGATATTGGGTGCCTTCATATGCCTCTTAACTAGCAAAAAAAAAAAAAAAATTAGATGCAGACACGACTTCACGATAAGAATGTCGACGTTAATAAAACGCGGTTGGGTAACCAAAAGGGCCAAGGGTTAAATAACCTGGCAAGCAAAAAAGAAAAGAAAACGTTACATAAATTTTCTTTATTAAAGTTGTAGCTGAAGAGTGACAACTTTATTGAACACAAGAAAGTTGGAAGTGTTAGCTAGGTATTGTAATGTTGTATTCCCCCATCTCTTCACGTGAAAGCAACGTGACTCTGCATCATCTCAGGTCCCTCTCTCACTCACATGCTACGCTCAACAACTCAACAGCCCCCCACGCCCTTCTCTTCAATGCTAAAATAGCTTCGTTAATAAACTTGCTCCTAACACTCTCCATTTCCAATTGAAATTAAAGCTGATGCCTATTATTTTAAGAAACTATTATTATTATTATTATTGGAAAAATTTACTCTTGTGAGGAAAAAGCCCGACTTTTTCCAGCCTCGTGCCTGTTTCTTTGCGGAGAGCGTGTGGTTGCAACAACAAAGCTGCAAGAATGAAGAGATTGCATGTTCTCACATGACCCAATTTGTTATCTTAAATCATTCACATTTGTACTCCCAAGCAAACTCGAGTATGCCCCCAAGTCAGCACCAAAATATGATGAGTTTGGTAGTGGACCATATTTTGATTTTACTTTTTTTCTTTTGAGAAAAGTTTCAATTTTAGTTTAATGAAGAGACAAAGTCAATTGATTATACAAAAGTCAATAATAATTTATAAGTGCAATCATAATATTATTACTAGCTTGGTGTGAATAATCTTTAAAGGTCTAAATGCTGACTCTTTTGAGAATCACATTTCCTGATGCTCTCGTAGTTGGCTTTATATATTCTCAAAACACATTTTGTGCATCCATTTATATCTACGGATATAGTCTTGTAAATAAGGGTGCATGGTCTTCTAAATTCATATTTTAAAATGTTAAAAAGATAAAGAAGAAGGAGAAGAACACTCATTTGTGTAATGACAAGATTCCACTAGCTATAGTTCTTGGTTGTATATGTATACACATATTGGTCATTTATTTATACTGATTTAGGAGAAACAATAGGAAACATTGATTGAGAGAGAGAATGAGAAACATATGGTGCATGAGTCCAACGAATCCCATGTGTTCTTATAATCATGGAGAGATTTTAGGATCTGGTTGATTTCATGAGGGATTTCTTAACATGGATCACATGTTTCACCTGAGTCACGTGTTGTCATTGATATCTCTAGTACCCCAAAATAGAAGCGGGTTCGAAAGAACCGAGAGCAAACCTTAATGAGCTCAAAGGCTTAGTAAAGATGTCTGCTAGTTGGTCTTTAGTGTTGACAAACCGAACATCCAAATTTCATTGGCGACATAGTCCCGCACAAAATGAATGTCGATCTCAACATGTTTGGAGCGCGAGTGACGAATAGGATTGACCGAGAGATGCACCTGTTGGGAGAGAGGAGATAGAGGAGATGGAGGAGATGGAAGAAGATAGCACAGAGATCGGATGACAAAGGAATAAGGAACGGCGCATGGAGCAGGCAATTTGTGCTCCCGGTCGATGTCCCAGTCGACTGGTGGAGGAGGCCGGTCGACCGGCGTGCACGGGCGTGCACAGGTTGGAGCGGTCGACCGGCCCCGGTGGACCGACTGAAGTGGCCTCGCTCTCGGGTAGGCGCGGTCGACCGGGCCGGTCGACCGACAGACGCGACTGGAGTTTCCTTTAAGGATTCGAATTCCTTTTCTGATTGGGATTGAATCCAACCTGGGTTTCCATAAATTCAGGGACTCTGTGGCTATAAATAGAGGCTAGAGGCCTCATGTATTGTATCCCAGAGAGAAAAACTAAGAACCCTTGCCTCTCTCAAGAATTCTCTCTTGTAATTGTTTGTATTGATTGTTGAATCAATAAAGATCTCTCTCTCCCTTGCCCCGAGGACGTAGGCACATTGGCCGAACCTCGTTAAATTTGTGCGCTGATTGCTTTGCTCTATTGGTGGTTGTTCCTGCTGCGTTGATTGTTTCTCCGGCTGAATCGAGTCTCCGCCAGGAGGGCGGATTCCTCAAGATCAAAGAGGTGGTTGTTATTGTGTCTCTTCTTCCGCGAACCGCTGCGCACAGGGAGTGGTGTCGGGGGCACAACAAGTGGTATCAGAGCATCTCAGGTTCGACGTGAGATCATCTGTTGATTCAAAGGCATCTGTTGCTGATTGGCGGAGATCGTGTGTCGATCTCGGATCAGAGTTGGGACTGTTTGTGGGATCGTGTGTCGATCTCAGAACAGTGTGTGAAGATTGCTCGAGGAATCAAGTTGGTGGAGTAGATTGCTTCGGAAACTCTTTGTGGGTTTCGTGTGGAGGTAAAGATCCTATCTTTATCTAGTTTATTTTATCTAACTCCGTTTGTTTCCACATTGCTTTGAGGAATCAGTTGAGAAGATGGCTGGAGAAAGTACATCGGTGAAATTCATGTATCCACATCCAAGGATTGATGTGGTGAAGTTCAACGGGACGAACAACTTTGGTATGTGGAGGTGTGAGGCTATGGATGCGCTGACGGCATCAAACCTCGAAGACACTCTACGATTGGAGAAGAAGCGCGCATCAACGACGGAAGAAGATTGGGACAAGATGAACCGTTCGGCGTGCGGCTTGATCAGGTCTTGTCTGACACAAGACATCAAGTATCAGGTGTTGCATGAGACATCTGCGAGGCAGCTGTGGGAGATCTTGGAAAGGAAGTATCTGACGAAGAGTATAGAATCGCGATTGCAGTTAAAGAGCAAGCTCTATGGGTTTCAGATGCAAAGATGATGCTCCGTCAATAAACACTTGAACCGCTACGCGAAGCTTCTCACAGATCTAGTTAATGTGGATGTGGAGACTAGTGAAGAAGACAAGGCGGTAATTCTTTTGAACTCTCATCCTAGGGAAGAGTATGAGGCCTTTACTCTTACTTTTCTCAATGGTAGACAATCCCTTAACTACGATGAGGTGTCTGCTGCACTTGTGAGTTATGAAGCAAGGAGACAGGACCGACTGTCTTCTTCGGGAAGCACAAAAGCAGAGGCATTGGAGGTAAGAGGCAGAAGTTCCAATAGGAAGGGAAGAGACGATCGGGGGAGATCAAAGTCCAGATCAGGCTTTAGAAATATGAAGAAGAATCAGTGTGCCTTGTGCAAGGAACTAGGACACTGGAAAGCTGAATGCCCGAAGGCCAAAGGTAAGAAGGTGGAGTCTAAGACTGAGGCAAATCTTGGAAAGGTGGTCAGTACTCAAGGCAGTACCTCACAGGCAGATGGATCAGACTGGACTCATCGGTATTCACTTTCTCTGTTACTACCCCTACTGTTTGTAACTCAGATAATGCTGAGTGGATCTTGGATAGCGGAGCCACCTATCATGTGTGCCCGAACAGGGCCTGGTTTTCTAGCTTGGAGAAGCTGGATGGATGTTACACGGTCATCGGGGATGACCATCCGTGTAATATAGAAGGGATGGGTACAGTCCGTATCAAGATGGATGATGGGATAATACGAGAATTGAAGGAGGTGAGGTATGTACCTCAACTCAAAAGTAATCTTATCTCTGTTGGTGCTTTGGAAGCATTGAGTCTGGTGATATCTGTTCGAGATGGTGTTCTTAAGATGATCAAAGGCTCGATGGTGGTGATGAAGAGCGTCCGCCGGGACAATCTCTACTACTTGAAGGGTAGTACGGTTACAGGTCAGGTGGAGACTTCTAATTCTTCAGATGATGGTTGCAAGAAGGTCCGGCAGGTAAAGGTCAGACATGAAGGTGAAAGGTCTTTGCAAGTCCCTGCAAAGAAGGGATCGTTGGAAGGTGCTGCTACCTGCAACTTGGGGTGAACACAGCGTTCTGGACAAGAAGAAGGTGAAATTCAGCACCAGTATTCACCGCTCATAAGGTCTTCTTGATTGTGTTCACGTAAGCATTTGGGGACCTGCTAAGACTGCATCGCTTGGAGGTCACAGGTACTTTGTCTCTTTTGTTGATAGTTTATCTAGGCATTGTTGGATATATCCCATGAGACAAAGGAGTAAAGCCCTAGATATGTTGGTGAAGTGGAGAGGAAGAATGGAGAGGCAGATGGGTAGGAAGATCAAGGAGCTACAGATTGGTAATGTTGAAAGAGATATGAACTAATTCCTACGATTTGGCCAGAACACTGGTATTGCTACTCACTTCACAACATGTATACATGGGTTGGCTAAGGAAATAAACCGTTCCTTACCGGAGAAGGTTCGGTGGTTGTTGTCTAATGCAGGATTAGACAAATCGTTTCGGGCTGAGGCGATTGTGTATGCTAGCCATCTCATGAATAGATCGACTGCGATAGGAGGTAAAGCTCCATTGGAAATTTGGTCTGGGAAAGCTGCTCAAGATCATGTTGTAACGCCCCGATCCGGAGGGTACGGAGACGTTACTGCGACGTATATACGCAGGTCGGAAATACCCTCACGTATATACGCTAAGCATCAGTACAAGCAGGAATCAGAGTACGGAAGCACAGTGGTAATAAACAATCCAGCAATAATAACACCAGTACATAGTTATCACAAGACATGATATAATATCTGAAGAATGTATGATCACTAAGAAGTACTAAAGCAGGATGCACAATATGAAATACTGAATACTCACGAGTAGCAAGATGAGAATCTCGCGAGCCGATCAAGGAGAGGCTGGAAGAAGGAGGGTCCAGATAGGCAACTGCTAGGCCACGCTCTCGCTGCGCACTCTGATCAGGTACAACAAGGCTACGGCCCAGACTCCAAGATCTGGACATGAGAATCCAGGGTTGTTAGCAACCCCAGCGAGTACAAAGAATAAAGCCAGATGGCGTGCATAAAAGGCACACGTGTACATGATCAAGTGATGTGGTCCAGGCATGCAGGTACAGGAAATGACAAGTAATATAAGGAAAATGACAGTAAATTCGAGATCAAGTAAATACATGTAAATCAGTAAATCTGAATCGGAAAACATGCATGGAAACGGTATAGAGAGGATAGGTACATGTAATCATGCGACAAAATAAGGCAAATGTAATAAATACACTAAACACGCGATAAATAAGTATGGACAATTCTAGTTGTATAAGCTCAGATTATGGATTCATGTAGTGATACGTCAAAGGGATAATCCAAATAAGGAAACCCTTATCTATATACCACATATCCGGTGTCACCATCATCTGAGTTCATACAACTTGAGTTGCCCTTAGGGTAACAGAACTAGAGTATGTCAGTAGTAATCCTTGTGCCACATATATCATATGTCATAATGCAGGGTGTCAACTCAGAACATAATACTGTAAGTGGAGAATATAAAGGTATTGCATTTTAATTAATCCAATAATAATAGTCAGTACCATCTGATATTTCAATCGCCTCCCTACCAGCGTCTCACATCACCGATAGTCCATACTAGAGTTCGCCCTCTGTAGAACTTACCCGAGTCTGATATGTGAGTACCAGAACCCGAACAAAGGAGAGACCAAATATCACACGTTCCTAACATTATCACTGTTTGGTTGTTTTATGTTATTCATCCGATTCATATGCTTTTGTATGTGCTACCGCACACATACATCCACTTATGAATAAGACGAGTTATTATTTAGAAACTGATAAATCTGATGGCTCATATTTATAGTGGGTCCCGTCTCAGCTCGGGACTAGCTCAGGAGTACAGGCTGCTGCTTCCGAGGACTTATCATTACGCGCCCCACACGACACTTCAGATTCAGGCTACTGCTTCCGGGGACTTATCATTACGCGCCCCACACGACACTTCAGAAATATCCATTATAAATATGACATCAACCTGTTTCCATCAGTTCCCCCCACCCAGTGTAAGTGAATATTTTTATTATTTATATTGCCCAAAGATAATGTCCACAAGTGTATGCAGTATAACCATGATTTTCCAACTTATGAAAACAGGAGTATAATATCAGGAGTATAATATCAGGAGTCACCCTTTTTCAGGGGTTCAGGAGTACAGGAGTTCAGGAGTTCAGGAGATACAGGAGTACAGGAGTGCCAGATGTCTGGTGACATAGTAATCATGAATATGCCAGGTAATACAGGTGCCAGATGTCAGGTGTCAGGTGTTATATATGTCAGGTGGCAAATATAGCATGTCAAATACCGGTGTCATATATCAAGTGTCAAATATAGCATGGCAAGTACCAATATCCGGTGTCATGTGTCAAATATAACATGGCAAGTACTGGTCTCAAGTATCATATATCAAATATAGCATGGCTAGTACTGGTGTCATATATTAAGTGTTAAATATAGCATGACAAATAGGTATCTGATATCAAGTAATAAGTATAGCATGGCAAGTATCAGTGTCAGATATCATGGGTCAAACATAGCATGGCAAGTACTGGTGACCGGTATCATGGGTCAAATATAGCATGGCAAGTACTGGTGTCAAATATAGCAGGGCAAGTACTGGTGTCAAATATAGCATGGCAAATATCAGTGACAAATACCGGTGTCAAATACCGTGTGCCGGTGTAAATACCAAGTGCCGGTGACATAAATTATATATCAAGTGTAACATGCCAAGGGTCGGTGTCAGATGTCACGTGTCACGTACAACATGTCCAGGGTCGGGTAATTACCGAGTGCAACATCATATGTTAACTAACATAGAACATAGCATAATATCGTGTACTAAAATTATGGTGACAGGTGCTAAGCATGCTAAAATATCCGCATATCAATTCCATGTTTTAAATACAATAGCATTTTTTTTAGGTGTATTAAAAGGGTAATCGCATAATGATAAAATAGATGCATGTTAAAAATAACTGTACTCGCCTGAAATCGGGGTAAAATACCGGTTAAAGTCCAGAAATCGGCGAACCGTTCGAGTAAACCTCTAGCCCACAATAATATATTAAAATATATAATTATAAATATTTATATAAATATTAGAGAGGGAATGAGAGAGGAGAGAGAGAGAGGAGAGAGAAAGTTGTAGGAAAAAGAGAGGGAAAATGAGGTGTTTTTGGAAATAAAATTGGGATTAAAAGGAGAGGGTATTGGTGTAAATAGAGGGAAGTAGTTTGAGGAAAGAGGTGGGGGTATTTTAGGAAAGAGGGGATATGATGTTTTTATTTAGGGAAATGAAGAGAAAGAGAACAAAGAAAAAGAAAGAAAGAAAGAAAAAGAAAAAGGAAGGAGGAGGGAAGTGGGGTGGCCGGCCGCCGGCGGCGGCCGGCCGGCCTGGCGGCGGCGGCGGCGGAGAAGGGATGAAGTGGAGAAGAAAAGAAAGGAAGAAAAGAAGAAAAATGAAAGGAAAATAGAAAAATTAAAAAGAAATGAAAAGAAATAGTAAAAAAATTATAAATAAATTTTTATTAAATAAAAAATTAATAAAATATTCTAGGACTAATAAGTAGAAGAGTTGAGACGGAAAAGCTAGAAAAGAAAAGAACCGCAAATTATATTATATTTTAATAAGGCGAAAATTTAACTGTTTCAGAATCCTTCCGAAAAATTCTCAAAAATAGCAAATATTATTCTAAGATACTCAGTGAAATTGGTTTTGAAAAATATAATGTATTTTTTAAAATAAAAATCTCGGAATCTTCCAGCGATACCGACCGACACCAGATTCGGTCAAATTTTGATAAATTTTGAAAAATCTCAAAAAATGGTTTTAGTTAGAAAATGATATTCTAAGATGTAATGTGAAAGCTGATTTTGAAAATTCAATCCCATTTGAAAGCTAAAAATCCGAGAATCAGTCAGCAATGCCGACCGACACCGGTTTTGGAGATTTTGCAGAAAAATTTCAAAAATTTCAGAAAATCATGAAAAATCTAAAATATTAGAAAACAGTCTCTGAAACTGAAATTGGTCAAATCGGACTACCAGAAAGTCAAATCAGGCTACTGGCTTGTATCGAGTTCCCGGTCCGGGTCAGGACCACACTAGATCTGAGAATCCAGATCTGATACACAATAATATGAGAAATCATAACTTAAAAACTAATATTAAAAGAAAATTGTAATAACATGATCGAAAAAGACGGGACACGTATCTGGGTACGTATCCCGGGAACGGGGTGCTACAATCTACCCACCTAACAAAAATTTCGTCCTCGAAATTTCGATAAGGGGAGGATGAACACAGAAAGAATAGGAATGAGGATTTATACCAATCAAGATATGAGTAACTGAGGATAATTCTCACAAATCGACTGAATGATAAACTCAAGACTGAGATGTTTCTGCACTTCTGCTATATATACCCTTTGACGGTGCCATAATAATACTGACCTGATGTCTGCTCTTTCGGATTGCGAAGCAAAGCTGATAAACCCATAAAAATCCATAGTGCTGAAATCCATAATATAGAATCTCTAGAAATCCATAGAAATCCATAATATAATATAAAGTCCCGCATGGCATGAATCTGTCCTTGACAAAGAATGTATAGTAGAATTACCGATACTGCATACACACTATTTCTCCAGAATACCGAAGATAAAGAAAACCCCGATAATACTGAGCATGAATCAAGAAGACCAATAATTAAGAATTCCTGAATACTGGGCATTGCAATCTCTGAAAGGCATAACCGAATATAAATAACCATAAAGAATTCTGAATACTGACTTCTGAATGACAACCCAACTGCACATGAAACATTAAAGAATACTCAATCTCTGCAAGGTTGGCCGAATGGATCTTTCATACGGATCACGGTAATAGCTCAGATACAACGAGAAAACCATGTACATCGGATCCATGAAAACATACAAGACAGAAGAAGTCCGAGGAACGGCTAGAGTGCTAAGCACTGAAGGGACTAGCCACTGACGAAACCAAGCCTAGGTGAGGCCATCGCGTAACACATCTCAGGCGCTAAGCATTAGGGTGCAGCGGAGCTAACGCTCTGCGAGGCTTGCACTTGGCAGAGCTCACGCAGCGAAGCCAGCGCGTAACACAACGCTAAATGCTAAGCACCTGGGTGCAGCGAAGCCCACACCTGGTTAGGTCCACGGGTGACTAGAACACAACCCTCGCTTGGCGAGGCTAGCGGGTTCGTAGTCCATCAAATCAATAAAAACTGCCAGAAGTTGGTGGCTCTGAGAACACAATCAAGAATCACAATAATCGAAACGAGTCCCGAAGGCTGTCTCCATAATTCTGACTGGCAGAAGTCCTGAATCTGGAATACTGTTCCATACCGATACTACTCAGGTAATGATACGGTCTGTCTGATTATATAAGTGATGACTACCCCACTTGTGCTGATTTCCCGTGATATATCCATAAGTACAAGAATAGAATGTGAGGCTGAAGGACCATTCAATATAAGACCGGGTGATGCACCAGAGTAAAAGAATACCAGAACATAATGATAGAGAACCACATCTGTTTTGCTGCTACCCTACCAGTTTATCCATATCTTGAGTTGGTATAAGATGACAGGAACTGGAAATGGAAAAAGGATGGAAGAGATTTCAAGAATCAAGGAAAGGACGATCAAGAGGGAATATATAACTTTGTACTTGCAGTTGGATTGTATAACCACGACTCATGCATTCCAGTTGCAAATTTCTTTTACCATAAATTTGCCGACTGGTTATACCGAGGATGTGAGAGTTTAGGCTTGATACCACCCTGTAACGCCCCGATCCGGAGGGTACAGAGACGTTACTGCGACGTATATACGCAGGTCGGAAATACCCTCACGTATATACGCTAAGCATCAGTACAGGCATGAATCAGAGTACGGAAGCATAGTGGTAATAAACAATCCAGCAATAATAACACCAGTACATAGTTATCACAAGACATGATATAATATCTGAAGAATGTATGATCACTAAGAAGCACTAAAGCAGGATGCACAATATGAAATACTGAATACTCACGAGTAGCAAGATGAGAATCTCGCGAGCCGATCAAGGAGAGGCTGGAAGAAGGAGGGTCCAGATAGGCAACTGCTAGGCCACGCTCCCGCTGCGCACTCTGATCAGGTACAACAAGGCTACGGCCCAGACTCCAAGATCTGGACATGAGAATCCAGGGTTGTTAGCAACCCCAGTGAGTACAAAGAATAAAGCCAGATGGCGTGCATAACAGGCACACGTGTACATGATCAAGTGATGTGGTCCAGGCATGCAGGTACAGGAAATGACAAGTAATATAAGGAAAATGACAGTAAATTCGAGATCAAGTAAATACATGTAAATCGGTAAATCTGAATCGGAAAACATGCATGGAAATAGTATAGAGAGCATAGGTACACGTAATCATGCGACAAAATAAGGCAAATGTGATAAATACACTAAACACGCGATAAATAAGTATGGACAATTCTAGTTGTATAAGCTCAGATTATAGATTCATGTAGTGATACATCAAGGGGATAATCCAAACAAGGAAACCCTTATCTATATACCACATATCCGGTGTCACCATCATCTGAGTTCATACAACTTGAGTTGCCCTCAGGGTAACAGAACTAGAGTATGTCAGTAGTAATCCTTGTGCCACATATATCATATGTCATAATGCAGGGTGTCAACTCAGAACATAATACTGTAAGTGGAGAATATAAAGGTATTGCATTTTAATTAATCCAATAATAATAGTCAGTACCATCTGATATTTCAATCGCCTCCCTACCAGCGTCTCACATCACCGATAGTCCATACTAGAGTTCGCACTCTGTAGAACTTACCCGAGTCTGATATGTGAGTACCAGAACCCGAACAAAGGAGAGACCAAATATCACACGTTCCTAACATTATCACTGTTTGGTTGTTTATGTTATTCATCCGATTCATATGCTTTTGTATGTGCTACCGGCACACATACATCCACTTATGAATAAGACGAGTTATTATTTGGAAACTGATAAATCTGATGGCTTATATTTATAGTGGGTCCCGTCTCAGCTCGGGACTAGCTCAGGAGTACAGGCTGCTGCTTCCGGGGACTTATCATTACGCGCCCCACACGACACTTCAGATTCAGGCTACTGCTTCCAGGGACTTATCATTACGCGCCCCACACGACACTTCAGAAATATCCATTATAAATATGACATCAACTGGTTTCCATCAGTTTCCCCCACCCAGTGTAAGTTGAATATTTTTATTATTTATATTGCCCAAAGATAATGTCCACAAGTGTATGCAGTATAACCATGATTTTCCAACTTATGAAAACAGGAGTATAATATCAGGAGTCACCCTTTTTCAGGGGTTCAGGAGTACAGGAGTTCAGGAGTTCAGGAGATACAGGAGTACAGGAGTGCCAGATGTCTGGTGACATAGTAATCATGAATATGCCAGGTATTACAGGTGCCAGATGTCAGGTGTCAGGTGTTATATATGTCAGGTGGCAAATATAGCATGTCAAATACCGGTGTCATATATCAAGTGTCAAATATAGCATGGCAAGTACCAATATCCGTGTCATGTGTCAATATAACATGGCAAGTACTGGTCTCAAGTATCATATATCAAATATAGCATGGCTAGTACTGGTGTCATATATTAAGTGTTAAGTATAGCATGACAAATAGGTATCGGATATCAAGTAATAAGTATAGCATGGCAAGTATCAGTATCAGATATCATGGGTCAAACATAGCATGGCAAGTACTGGTGACCGGTATCATGGGTCAAATATAGCATGGCAAGTACTGGTGTCAAATATAGCAGGGCAAGTACTGGTGTCAAATATAGCATGGCAAATATCAGTGACAAATACCGGTGTCAAATACCGTGTGCCGGTGTAACTACCAAGTGCCGGTGACATAAATTATATATCAAGTATAACATGCCAAGGGTCGGTGTCAGATGTCACGTGTCAAGTACAACATGTCCAGGGTTGGGTAATTACCGAGTGCAACATCATATGTTAACTAACATAGAACATAGCATAATATCATGTACTAAAATTATGGTGACAGGTGCTAAGCATGCTAAAATATCCGCATATCAATTCCATGTTTTAAATACAATAGCATTTATTTTTAGGTGTATTAAAAGGGTACTCGCATAATGATAAAATAGATGCATGTTAAAAAGAACTGTACTCGCCTGAAACCGGGGTAAAATACCGGTTAAAGTCCAGAAATCGGCGAACCGTTCGAGTAAACCTCTAACCCATAATAATATATTAAAATATATAATTATAAATATTTATATAAATATTAGAGAGGGAATGAGAGAGGGGAGAGAGAGGAGAGAGAAAGTTGTAGGAAAAGAGAGGAAAATGGGGTGTTTTTAGAAATAAAATTGGGATTAAAAGGAGAGGGTATTGGTGTAAATAGAGGGAAGTAGTTTGAGGAAAGAGGTGGGGGTATTTTAGGAAAGAGGGGATATGATGTTTTTATTTAGGGAAATGAAGAGAAAGAGAAGAAAGAAAAAGAAAGAAAGAAAGAAAAAGAAAAAGGAAGGAGGAGGGAAGTGGGGTGGCCGCCGCCGGCGGTGGCCGGCCGGCCTGGCGGCGGCGGCGGCGGCGGCGGAGAAGGGATGAAGTGGAGGAGAAGAAAAGAAAGGAAGAAAAAGAAGAAAAATGAAAGGAAAATAGAAAAATTAAAAAGAAATGAAAAGAAATAGTAAAAAATTATAAATAAATATTTTATTAAATAAAAAAATTAATAATTTATTCTGGGACTAATAAGTAGAAGAGTTGCGACGGAAAAGCTAGAAAAGAAAAGAACCGCAAATTATATTATTATTTTAATAAGGCGAAAATTTAACTGTTTCAGAATCCTTCTGAAAAATTCTCAAAATAGCAAATATTATTCTAAGATACTTGGTGAAATCGGTTTCAAAAAATATAATGTAGTTTTCAAAATAAAAATCCCAGAATCTTCCAGCGATACCGACCGACACCAGATTCGGTCAAATTTTGATAAATTTTGAAAAATCTCAAAAAATGGTTTTAGCTAGAAAATGATATTCTAAGATGTACTGTGAAAGCTGATTTTAAAAATTCAATCCCATTTGAAAGCTAAAAATCCGGAATCAGTCAGCAATGCCGACCGACACCGGTTTTGGAGAGTTTGCAGAAAATTTCGAAAAATTCCAGAAAATCATGAAAAATCTAAAATATTAGAAAACAGTCTCTGAAACTGAAATTGGTCAAATCGGACTACCAGAAAGTCAAATCGGGCTACTATCTTGTATCGAGTTCCCGGTCCGGGTCAGGACTACACTAGATTTGAGAATCCAGATCTGATACACAATAATATGAGAAATCATAACTTAAAAACTAATATTAAAAGAAAATTGTAATAACATGATCGAAAAAGACGGGACACGTATCTGGGTACGTATCCGGGAACGGGGTGCTACACATGGTTTGCTGCGAGAGTTTGGAAGTCCGGCCTACTTCAGTGCCAAGAATGGCAAGGTGAATCCGCGAGCAAAGAGGTTTGTGTTTTTGGGTGTCAAAAGGAATGTCTACAGGTTGTGGGACCCCAAAAAAGAAGATCGTGTTGAGTAGGCATGTCACATTTGGAGAGACTTCAGTGTTGAAGTCTAACCGTCTCTCAGCAGGTGGAGAGGACGGAGACCAAGGAAGTATTACAGCGGGTGGAGGTTGATGCTACTCCATCATCTCCAGTTGGTTCGGCATTAGAGAAGACTTCACGGATGTGACACCGGGTGGAGATCATGTAGCCAGGGTTGATGCTGAACAGGTTGAAGACATTGTTGAGGATGTCAAGTTGTTTGCAGCCATTGGAACCAAGGTAAAACCACGCTTGTGGGTAAAGAAGCATGAATCTCAAGCTTGTGATCGCGACAAGCTCAAGTTGAAGGCCGTTGTTCTCCATGATGGTCATGAGGAGGTTCATATGACTCAGCCAGATAGGTTCGCTGCTGCAGATTCAGGTACAAGTGCTTGAGCTTGGTGGAGCTCATTTAAATGAACTACGGTTGGCTTGATCCCTTAGGCAAGGTATGTAGGCAGCCGTAAAGGCGCAGCCATTTGGTGATGCAACCCGTATGAAGCTGTTTGGGTTCTCGAGAAGCTGATTGGAACTTCACATAGAGATGAAGAGTTGTAGCCGATTGGAGCTTCATGTAGAGGTGGAGAGACTTCACATAGAGGTGAAGTGTTGTGGCCAGTTGGACTTCACGTAGAGGTGAAGTGTTGTGATCTCAATGAACAGGTTGATCTTCTGGTGAGAAGATGTTGAGCTTACATAAGGAGTGATGTGCATCCAGTTGAAGCCGATGATGGTGTTCGGTGTGCTCTACGCAGACTTGGTTGGACCGTCAGCTGAAGACATGTAGACTAGATAGAGCTAGTCAGTTGGAGAGTCAGTATTGGCTCATGATGAGTTCTTCGTGAGGTCGTGAAGTTGCGGAGTAGGAGGCACGTTTGGTGATCGGCATGTATGGAAGTTCTCCTAAGGTGAAGTATTGGGAAGGCATGTGTGGCGCATTCCAGTGGATAGCTGAGCTACAGATTTCAAGCCGAGATCGTGTGTCAATTTCGCTGAGATCGTGTGTCGATTTCGTCCGGTGCGCGCAAGCTGAGATCGTGTGTCAATTTCGCCGAGATCGTGTGTCGATTTCGTCAGGTGATAGACTGGGGTACGTTGGAGATCGGCTCAGATTTTTGGAAAATCTTCACCTAGGTGGAGAATTGTTGGGAGAGAGGAGATGGAGGAGATGGAATAAGATAGCACAGAGATCGGACGACAAAGGAATAAGGAACGGCGCATGGAGCAGGCAAGTTGTGCTCCCGGTCGATGTCCCGGTCGACCGGTGGAGGAGGCCGGTAGTCCGGCCCGGTCGACCGGCGTGCACGGGCGTGCACAGGTTGGAGCGGTCAACTGGCCCCGGTCGACCGACTGAAGTAGCCTCACTCTCGGGTAGGCGCGGTCGACCGGGCCGGTCGACCATGGACAGACGCGACTAGAGTTTTCTCTTAGGATTCGAATTCCTTTTCTGATTGGGATTGAATCCAACCTGGGTTTCCATAAATTCAGGGACTCTGTGGCTATAAATAGAGGCTAGAGGCCTCATGTATTGTATCCCAGAGAGAAAAACTAAGAATCCCTTGCCTCTCTCAAGAATTCTCTCTTGTAATTGTTTGTATTGATTGTTGAATCAATAAAGATCTCTCTCTCCCTTGCCCCGAGGACGTAGGCACATTGGCCGAACCTCGTTAAATTTGTGCGTTGATTGTTTTGCTCTATTGGTGGTTATTCCTGCTGCGTTGATTGTTTCTCCGGCTGAATCGAGTCTCCGCCAGGAGGGCAGATTCCTCAAGATCAAAGAGGTGGTTGTTATTGTGTCTCTTCTTCCGCGAACCGCTGCGCACAATGAGTGGTGTCGGGGGCACAACAGCACCGAGATTGCTCACGAAATAATGACTGCAACCAAACGACCTCTGCTGTAGCACTGGCCACGCCCCTATACTCTGCCTCAGTGCTAGATCGTGCCACAGTGCACTGCTTCTTCGAGCTCTAAGAAATGAGATTTGTACCAAGAAAGACACAATGGCCACTGGTGGATTTTCGATTATCGATCGACCCTGCTCAATCGCATCAGTGTAAGCAGTAAGCTGTACAGAAGAATGACGAGAGAGAAAAAGACCATGTTGAATGGTAGATTTGAGGTAAAGGAGGATCCATTTTACAGCGCTCCAATGCTCATCGGTTGGAGCTTGCATGAACTGAGAAACCTTGTTCACCGAGAAGACAATATCGAGTTTGGTGAAGCTTAGATATTGTAGAGCCCCAACAATACTTCGATAGACAAAGAGATTAGAGAGAGGCTTGCCAACAACCTTGAAAAGCTTACAGGAAGTAGCCATAGGCGAGCCGACAGGCTTGACACCATCCATCTTGAGTCGGAGAAGCAAGTCAGGATGTACTTCTGTTGAGAGAGAAAGAGATCTGAGGGTGTACGGTGACACTCCACGCCCAAGAAATAGTGCAGTGGGCCGAGGTCTTTTAATGAGAACTCCCAGCCTAGTTCTTGAATAAGACGAGTGACAGCCCGTGAGTCATTGTCTATGATGATGATGTCGTTCACATAGATAAGAACCAGAAGATCTATCCTGACCCGTCGGAGGAAGAGAGACGTGTCGGACTTGCAGCCCCACAAAGCCCATTGTGACTAGATAACTACTGAGGTGAGAAAACCAGGCTCGTGGAGCCTGTTTGAGGTCATAAATACTGAGGTGAAGCTTGCATACATGATTGGGACGAGCAGGATTGATGAACCCTGAAGGTTGATCCATATAACCGTCTCAGTAAGAAAACCCTGCAAAAATGCATTAGTCACATCCAACTATCGAATAGATCAGCCCTTGGAGACAGCCAGACTACACACGGTACGGACCCTGGTCGTTTTGATGACCGGACTGAATGTCTCACCATAATCTAATCCTGATTGTTGATGAAAACCCTTGGCCACCAGACGGGCCTTATACCTGTCAACAGAAATATCAGGTTTATGTTTTAACATGAAAATCTATTTGCAGCCAACCAGATTCATGGTAGGGTGGTATGGAACAAGCGACCAGGTTTTGTTCTTAAGCAAGGCATTCATCTCAGTGTCTATTACCTGGCGCCACTTGGGATCTTTACAAGCTTGCGTGAAACATGTGGCTCGACAGGAGCGGTGTCCAAGTCGACTATAAGACAGGTAGACATGGGATACCGGGTGGCTAACAAGACTTTTGGTGTTCTGGTGTTATCCTGTATTTTGGTGACCAGTCCTGGTAGGAGGGGGATTAGGAGAGCCCGAGGATGAGGATGATGAGAAGGACTCATCGGCGGGTGCTGGTGGAGGTGGTGGAGAAGGAGTATGTGATGGGGGTGATGGTGGAGGAGGAGAAGAGTTGATGGTAGAGCCTACATGAGAAGAGGGGACTGAAACAATGGAAGGTAACAGAGACGTGGAGATGGGGATCGGTAGTGAGGGCATGGGAGTAGGTGTGGGGGGGAGAGAGAGAGGACAGAGGAGATTGGAAAGGAAAGGAAGATTCCTCGAACACAACATCCCGAGAGATGTAAATATAACCAGAGGGGACATGTAAACATTGATAATCTTTATGCGAAGCCGAGTAACCTAAAAAGACACATTGACTAGACCGAAAATCAAACTTATGAGTTTGGTATGGACGCAGATCAGGGTAGCAAGCACAACCAAATATACGTAAGGAAAGATAGTCAGGTGCTTTATGAAATAATTTCTGGTAGAGAGATAGATTATGGAGGACAGGGGTGAGTATTCTATTGATGAGAAATGAGGCGGTTTGGAAAGCATAAAGCCAGTAATGGAATGAAATATTTCACCGAGCCAGAAGAGTGAGGCCGGTCTCGACAAGGTGGTGGTGCTTTCTTTCTGCAGTGCCGTTTTGAGCACTAGTGTGTGGACAGGATAAGCGATGAGCAATACCCTGAGAAGAAAAGTAAGGTTTAAATTTGATGAACTCACCACCACCATCAGTTTGGGGTGCTTTAATGGAACGCCCCAGAGATTTTTTCACATGAATTTTGAATTCAAGAAAAATGGAGAAAACATCACTTTTATTAATTAAAGGATAAAACCAAACATATTTACTGTAGTGATCCACAAATCTAATATAATAGCGATGACTACTTACAGTGGACACAGGAGACAGACCCCATAAATCAGAATGAATAAGCTCTAAAGGAGCATTAGCAATCGTGAAAGATGACGAAAAAGGGAGAAAGTGACTTTTTTCCTTACTGATAGAGGATAAAGAGAGAAATACCAGCACAGTCAGTGAAGAAAGGAAGCCGATGCTGAGATAAAATACTAGAGATAACTCTGTTGGAGGGATGACCTAGGCGTTCATGGCAGACGGAGGAAGATGCACGCTCACCGAGAAGAGCCGGGGAGAGGCGGTGAAGTTATGGTTCCCCAGGAAGAAGACATACAGACCATCCTTAAGTTGTCCCCTCAGTAGAGTTTTCCGGGTGGAGAGCCCCTTAACAAACCAAGAGTCAGGGTAGAATTCAAGAAGGACTTTATTATCAGTAGTAAATTAACTAACAAACGGAAAATTTTTGGTGATATCAGGAGCATGTAAAAGGTTTTTCAAGACAAAAGAAGAAACATGAGAACACAATAAAGAATCACTAGTAGATTAGATAGGCAAACCTGTTCCGTTACCCATGCGAACTCTATCAGGTCCTTGATACTCTGAAGGAACCGCTAGATTCACCATATCAGCCGTTAAGTGATTAGTTGCTCCAGAGTCAACATACCAGTTGGGATCGACTGGACTATTCCGATAAGAGTAGAGAAGAGCAGTTGGGCTGGCCGAATCATCATAACGATTGTAGCACTGGTTAGCATAATGACCAAAATGATTGCAGATATGGCATTGAGATCAGCCACCGGCGGACTGATGTGGTGGTGGGAAGGAACGTCTACGATCACAACCGCGCTCCCTGCCTCGGCCACGTCCACGACCACGGAAAGAAGATAGAACTGAATAGTAGCTTGAAGTGCGGGAGGCAGTATGAAGAGCAGAAGAAGAAGAGATGATGGTTGTGGAGTCTGGTGAAGTGATAGCATACCCATGATAAATCTCCTGACTAATCATGAGGCCGATGAGTTCTTCTGACAGTACAGGGTCGACTTGTGTGTTGACGGAGGTGACGAACGAGTCATATTCGAGAGACAGACCACTGAGTAAGGTAGAGACGAGGTCGGAGTTGGCAACTAAATTAGCCATTGCCGCCAGGTTGTCCACGATGGACTTGACAGACTGGATGTACTATGATATAGAAGAGGTGCCCCATCTTGACGGTATGCAGCTGGTATTTGAGTTGCTGCACTCTAGCTCTGAAGGATGACGCAAAGATTCGCTCCAGAGAGCACCACACATCACGAGATGTGGTGAGGCCGACGCCATGAGCAAGAACAGTCTCAGTGAGCGAGGAAATAAGCTAGCATAAGAGCATCTGATCAAGCTTGATCCAGCGAGTGTGTTCCATATTGATAGTGAGCTGAGCATCCTTCTTGATAGAAGGAAAGAACCGGACTGGACACGGAGAGGTTCCGTTGACGAGGCCTTCGAGATCGTAGAGTTTGAGAAGAGGAAGGAACTGGGAACGCCACAATAGATAGTTTTCCTTGTCGAGTTTGACATTTAGAAAGTGGGTGATATTGGGATTGAGAGTAACCATGGATGCAGGCGTTTGGATGGAGTGAGGGAAGATGAAGAGAAATACTTGACATGATACATGAGTTGCTCTGATACCAAGATAAAGAAGAAGGAGAAGAAC
The DNA here is from genome assembly GCA_038442645.1 of Agave tequilana. Lineage (NCBI taxonomy): Eukaryota > Viridiplantae > Streptophyta > Magnoliopsida > Asparagales > Asparagaceae > Agave > Agave tequilana. The sequence goes on from JAVJIF010018553.1 coordinate 136,164, forward strand.
ACTTATTTGTGTAATGACAAAATACCACTATCTATGGTTCTTGGTTGTATATATACATACATGTTGGTCACATGTTTACACTGATTTAGAAGAAACAATATGAAAAATTGATTGAGAGAGACAATGAGAAACATATGGTGCATGAGGCCCACGAGTCCATGTGTTCCTATAATTATGGAGAGATTTTAGGATCTGGTTGATTTTATGAGGATTTCTTTCACATGGATCATATATTTCACATGAGTCACGTGTTGCCATTAATATCTCTCACATAAAATTCTTGAGGACTCTTCATTTCAAACTTATTCACTTTAAAAAAGTTATTAATACATGCAGAACTCTGATCTTGTATTGCTCATGCATTATTTTTCAGCACTAACTTCGAGCCTCATATTATAATGTTTGAACTCATCTCTCCAAAGATAAAAGCGATTTAGAACTTTAGAAAGTTTTAATACATCTTATTATAGTACAACCCTTCTAAATTAATATTCTTGAACTCCACTCTTGAGCATTAATTTAAAAGGGTAATAATTGGAAGAATTTTACCTTGTAAATTGTTATTTTGTCTTAGAAAATGCTTCTCTTTAATGTTTCATGTCCTTCAAACTCCTCCAATGGCTCTATAACATTTAATTTCCTTAAAAATCTCACTTTGATTAGTAAGCTCCTCAAAATCTCTTTGCAAATATATTATCTACTTAGTGAATTAGAACAACAAATTCAAAGCTTCCATTATAGAAATCATGGATGTCAATCATCTACTAACATCCGGGAAGAAGAAGTGTGTTACACTCAAACTTAACAGGATATCATCAATGATATCACAAAGCAGAATAATGATGGTGTGGTTAAGATAGATGATGACGACGATTGTCATGAGGCACTTAAAATCCCCACAAGTAAGGCTGTTGAAATGTTAAATTTAGTTGAAATCTTTTAGTTACAATAAGAATATGATCTAAGACAAATCAAAAGATGAAAGATGGAGTCAAAAATATCAAACATAGTGGCTTTGTGCAAACTAGCATCTTGAAGTACTTTTCTAGTTTTTGAATATTATATGTAATATATTTTATAATTTTATAAAATTATTAATTTATACGACAGTTGGGATCAAAATTTTACACTAGGTTTCAAAAAAAAAATATTAATTATTATGATAGAGGGATTTATTAATTTTTTACATTGACCCGAGTTGGTACGAGAATTTTTATTAATTTAAAAAAGTTATTAATTTAAATGAGATTAATTTTTAGGAGCTCTACTGACTAAGACAGGGGCATCTGCATTTTGTTAGAAATGTGCATTTCACGTGGCAAAATTCTAGTTTAATAATATAAACAGAGGAGGGGCTGAGCTTAATAACTTGCTGGATTGAACACGGAGGGCCCATAGTCAACGGTACCTTGTTCCTTAAATAAATTTCAACAGAAAATAAATTTTTTTTTTCCGATAAAATTAAAGAAGAAGAGAGAACCAAAATTAAAGGCATTAAACAAACTTCCGACACATTCAACCAGAACCCAACGATTTTGGTATTTTGAGCTGTCACGAGAGAATTATGTGAACTTGTTGAGTAAAATCAAGGTATGTTTGTTAATGTGCAACCTTACTAAGTCAGTTGACTGTTCAGAGAGCTCTGACTGAACAGAGCTAAGAAGTAATTAACATGGTGGTAGAGTTTGCTTGCAATTGATTCATTGCTGCTCAAGCTTCAAAATTATTGGTACTATGAGAGTCAACTCGAAATCGTAACTATTTTTTTTTAATATAAGAGTATCTCAGAATTTTTGTACACTACAACTGACCTTTCGACTGTGATAGAAAATTTCCGGAACATGACCCTGTGAGGAAAATATTGCCCCTCATGAGATTCGAATACGCCCACTGAGAAGCAAACTCAACAGCTTACGAATGGGCTAGATGAGGATTGAGAGAAACCATAACATCTAAACAAGCAATAATGCCATTAATCATTATTCCGACAAATTAGAGTAGTACCTTTTTTTTTTCTTTTAGTAAAAGGTTGGCAATATCCATCGAGTTTCATTAAAAAGTAAATAATGAAACAAGTACATAGTCATCATACTTTAAAAAAAAAATCGAGGTTAAAAAAAAACATAATAGAGTATTTTTTTTTTTTTTCATAAAAAAAAAATGTTAAGTTGCGTTTTTGGAAACAGACCACTCGTCAGTGTGTTCAATGCTTAAATCACAATCATCCATTGCTTTACATGTACTTGTGGTTAATTTGTACCACACGATTCATTTCTATTTTTACACTCGAGGAAATCATAATCCCTAATGAAGTAGTGGATAATTATAATTTAAGTATTAAACCATTCAATACAAAACGAAGTGATAAGAAATCCCAAATCTAATCCATTGTGTTAAACTAGATTACATTACAATGGCTTTTGGGGACTATTGAAGCTTATTTCATTAATTTTTATGTATAACTCTACATGTTAGTTGTCTTTTGTTTATAAATGTTAATTGCAAACAATTTAGACATTGTTTTAAGTCCTCAATAGATTCTTTTATCTGTTATACATTTATGATGCATGGATCAGTTTATTGGCTAATACACATATCAATGGGAACTATTGTGACTTGAACATTTAATCATATTTTTCATTTTTCTCTTTCAAAAAAGGTCTAAAGTGCAAGGCATATAGAAAATTAGGATAATATATAGAATAATTTTCTCCACCAAGATTAGCATTTCTCCATAATTATAATAATAAAGATAAGATATAATTTTATGAAATAAATAGTCAAAACGGTAGCATAGTGGTAAAACCTCTCTGTAAGTGACAAAACTCTAAAGTTCAAATCTCACTTGTACCCGGCTACAACCTATATTTCAAAAAAAGATTACATCTATTTGCATCATACAAAAATCCAAATGGTCATTAAAGCGTGTGGCCCACATCGTGGGAAGACCATTCCGATTCTTCACCCGAAGGAGCTAACATGCTCCCTTCTAATTCTTCTAATTGAGCGGTCTTAATCTCTCACATCACAATTCATCCCCTCACATCACAACTCACCCCCCCTTTGATTAGAAAACGCCCTCTCTACTTAATCAATGATCCCCACCTCATAATATTTCGCCTTCAATTAATTCCTCTCCAAAGTAAGCAATTATTCATTAATTAAATTATATAAATTCCTATTGTATTAATTTACTCTCTCTTTCTCTACCCCCTCCTATTTTAACTCCTCTCCTTTCTTCTGCCCTCTTTTAACCAACTCCGCAACAAATCCCAAAACTATCCCAACGAAATTGGGCAACTCCCATCATTCCATTTCAAAAAACCTTTCACTTGTTTAAATATCAAATATAGCAAACATTTCCCAATTTCACTACTTGTAACAAATACAAAATTTCTTAAAAAAGCTGTTAGTTGCCCCCTCCAACCCTCTTCATTCCTTCTTCCCCCACATCTCCTCCTTTCCAGCCCTTCCCACCCATACATTTCTATCTATTTTTGTTTTCATCTTCATCTTCATTCTTTTCTCCATATAAAAAAAAAAAAAAAAATCTGATGTGGCCACGGTGGAGCAATTTCTCTCCTCGCGGCGGAGATGCTGGCGTTGCTTGCGGCGGTCGTCATCTCAACCCCTCTTTCTCCTTCAGAGATCTCCGATCTCTCGTCGAGGATGAAAACGAGAAGGCGGCAAGCACCGCCGTCGCCGCGGCCAGCCCTTCCCCTGTCATGATCCGCCGGGCCGCCGTCTTCCACCGCGTCCGCGTAGCCTCCGCCGCCCTCCGCGCGTGGCGGTCCCTCCCGTCCGCCGCCACCGCCTCGTCGGCGGAGGAGAAGAAGATCGTGCTGTACTACACGAGCCTCCGCGTGGTCCGGCGGACCTTCGACGAGTGCCGCGCCGTCCGGTCGATCTCCGCGGGTTCCGCGTGGAGATCGACGAGCGGGACCTGAGCATGGACTCGGGGTTCCTCGCCGAGCTCAAGCAGATCCTCGGCAAGAAGCAGCTCTCCCTCCCTCGGGTTTTCATCGGCGGGCGGTACGTCGGCGGGTTCGACGAGATCCAGCAGCTGCACGAGACCGGTGAGCTCAAGAAGCACGTGGAGGGGGTCCCCGCGGCGACCGCCGGCGTGTGCGACGCCTGCGGGGGTATGAGATTCGTGCTGTGCGGCACGTGCAGCGGAAGCCACAAGTACTTCTCGGAGAAGAGCGGGTTCAGGACTTGCAACGCCTGCAACGAGAACGGCCTCGTCCGATGCTCTGACTGCAGCTGCGGAACTTGAGAGCTTGACTCTTTAATCACCGCCGATTAGATTCAGGATTGAAGATTTGATATGTTCCTTCTTGTTCTCATATTGCTTGATTTTTATGCAATGAAAAGAAAAAAAAAAGTGTTTTTATTGGAATGTGAATCGCCGCCGGCAATTATATTATGTTCTTTTCTATTTCTCTCTGGCTTTTGAGTTTGGTGATGGGCTGATGGAGAGAAGAGGGAAGATGATGAAGTTTGGTGGGAATTGGGAGATACATCAACATGTGGTAGAATATGTTTATTATATATATTTTAATTTTAACTAAATGGATACATTGTGTGTTTGTTGATGATTGTTGATGGATTCTTATTTTCTGTAGAGATTTAATTTAAACTATTTTATATATGAGATATAAATACTTCGGCCGTCAGTTGCATTGCGGCCTGGTTACAGTCATAAAAATTCAGATATTCTCAGTTTAATTAGCACTGTGATTATGGTAACAGTTCTCACAAAAGCACTGCGATCATGGTCGCATTCCTCACAAAATACTGCAATTATGGTCATGCGATCATGATTGCAGTCCTCACAAAAATATTGCGCCATGGTAGCGCTCCGACCAAGATCTGTGGCTGAGATTCAGCAACTTCGCCGCTGGCTGAGAGACATCTCTCTCTCTCTCTCTCTCTCTCTCTCTCTCTCTCTCTCTCTATATATATATATATATAATATATATATATATATATATATATATATATATATATATATATATATAGGGCATACTGTACCTCAGCCCGCGGGCTGAGAGAGTTTTCTCAGCCTGCGGGCGTGGCAACATCACCGCCCCACATCTGTAATAATTTTGGCGGGCAAAATCCTGTAAAATCCCTCCCAATTTAATGCCAGTCACTCAACATTGTAATTTCCAAAAATACCCTCCCTCACAATTTTTTACCGACCTGGTAGCAGTCCTCAGAAAAAGACTGCGACCTTGCTAGCAGACCTTGGTAGCAGTCCTCAGAAAAAGACTGCGACCTTGGTAGCAGTCCTCAGAAAAAGACTGCGACCATGGTAGCAGTCCTTAGAAAAGACTGTGGTAGCAGATCTTGGTAGCAGTCCTCAGAAAAAGACTGCGACCTTGGTAGCAGTCCTCAGAAAAAGACTGCGACCATGGTAGCAGTCCTTAGAAAAGACTGCGACCGTGGTAGCAGTTCTCATAAAAACACTGCGACCATGATAGCAGTCCTCAGAAAAAGACTGCGACCTTGGTAGCAGTCCTCAGAAAAAGACTGCGACCTTGGTAGTAGTCCTTAGAAAAGACTGCGACCGTGGTAGCAGTTCTCATAAAAACACTGCGACCTTGGTAGCAGTCCTCAGAAAAAGACTGCGACCTTGGTAGCCGTCCTTAGAAAAGACTGCGACCGTGGTAGCAGTTCTCATAAGTACTGCGACTATATTAAAAATCATTAAATATCAAATCAGATAAAAAAAATTAAAGAAGCAGCATTCACTGTCTTTTACCGAAAAAGTAGCTTTTCATAAGGGGTATTTGGTAATTTAACTTCTTTCGATAAGCGGGCCGCAAGTTAGTGGGGTGCAAAATTGAGCCACGTCAGCGCAGGCTGAGAGAGTTCTCTCAGCCCGCGGGCTGATATACATTTTTCTCATATATATATATATAATGATTTTATGAGAAAAACGGTTCTCACTTTAAGTTTCGTGAGAACTTCACTGTAAGTCATCCAATGAATAATCCAAACTTTTCATCTTAATCTACATATCCAAATTAAGCTAACAATTAAAAAGCACGCGATTTCGAATTTTTTACCAATGAATCAAATGATAATTTTTTAGGCTAATATAACATATTTTGTGTAACTACTTAATGTATTAGTAAAAAGACATGAAATCATGTGATTTTTCATTATTAACCTTATTTGAGTATGTAGATCAAGATGAACGGTTCTGATCATCTATAGAGTGACTCATTGTAACACCCCATCCTCGTAATACGTACTTAGATAAGTGTTCTGATTTTTTGATCGTATTTTTTCAATTTACTTTTTGTATTTGCTTTTTGTTTTATGATTATTTATGCGATTGTTTTATATTGAATCTGGATTCCTAGACTTAGAGTCAGTCGAAGTCTGAATCAGGGACCCGATCTCAGTATACTACTCTATTTGGGCTTTCTAATTGTTAGATTTGACCGATTTTAGTTTCAAACATCGTTTTTCAATATTTTGAATTTTTCATGATTTTTGAATTACTTTATAAATCTTCAAATTCAGTACTGAATAGTGTCGCTGATCGATTCCATGAATTTTACTCTGCAAACAAAATTGAATTTCTGAAGTCTACTTCCATATTGTTTCTTAAAGTCACATTTTTCACTTTAGTGCATGTTTAGAGATTTTTCTGAATTAATTTCAATCAGATTTGGTGTCGACCAGTATAACCTGTCGATTTAGGATTTTTATTTTGAAAATCAGACAGAATTTCTTGAATCCGATTTCATGTTATTTCTCAAGATATCATTTTCTATTTTTGAAATTATTTGGAGATTTTTTGAGTTACTCAAATTTTACCTTAATTAAATAATATTTTATATTTGGTCAAATTCCTCCTCTTTTTTCCTTTACTTTACATTCTTTCTTTCTATTTCCTCAACTGGCTTCCAAATGACCGACCTGCACCCCACTCCCATCACCTGCCAACCATCACATCCCTGTTACATCACCTCCCCCTCTCATTTTAATCTACTTTCTCTCTCTCTCTCTCTCTTCATTTTCTTCTTCTCCTCCTCCTACTCCTTGCTTCTTCAACCCAACACACCCCGGTGTTAGCCCCTACCGGCGCCACCCCAATGCCTAAATCACTAGCTCTATTTCACCGATCATCATCATCCTTCACCATCACCACCATCACATATCCATTATCATCTTCAACCTAACACCTCCACTCTCCCTCTTCTCTTCTCTGCCAGGGTCCAGACCACTGCCAGCCCCTGGCCGTGACGCCCTGGCCATCGGTGCACCATGCTGGCCAGTTCTTCTCAGGCCAAGCCCCCTCTTTCCCATATTTTCCTCCCACTCTCTATTTTCTTCTTCTTCTTCTTTTTCTTTTTTTTCCTCCTCCTCCATCTCTCCCCCTCTGGTAACCACCGGCTGCGCCACCACCCACGGCCGCGCAAGCGTGGTCCCAGGCCCCCGCTATCCTATCCCTTTCCCCTACTCTCTTCCTATCTCCATATCTCTCCTCCTATCTCTTTCTCTATTTCTATTTCTCTCTTTCTCCAACCACCTCCTAGAACCACCCCCGTGTCCAGCAGCGCCCATGCCCGTGTCCAACCACCATCGCTTCTTCCTCTACTTCCGCGTCTGCAGTCACCCCCTTGCTCGCCCACCTCCGCGTCTAGCGACCTCCACCTTCGCGTTCTCCAACCTGCGTCCACCCTACGAACCTCGCGTTCAGACTACCCCGTGCCCACATCTTCACTTCCACGTCTATCCCCATATCACCCCCGCGTCCTCCACCTCCGCGTTCAGCTTCTTCCCCATGTTTATCTCTCGTCCTCTCTCGCATTCTCTCACTCTCTCGGACTTGTGCTTCCCTATCTCCTGATTTCTCTCTCTAAATTAACCCCCTCTATCTTCTTTTCTCTCTCTCTCTTTATATTATTATTTATATTAATATATTATATTTTATATATTCAATGTGCACACGCGTTGTTGATTTGGAGTCCAAACTTTGAGGATTTCACGGTGTTTTTCAAGATATTTAGGCGAGTGTTCTCGCATTTTTGGGTACCTCACTTCGACGGGTGTCTTTATCGTATATTTGAGATTTATATTGTGTTCCTGAGACTGTATATTTGTATTGATGGAAGGCATGTATATCAATGTTGTGGACATGTAACTATGTGGTATTGTATCAGTGTGGGTGTGTACAGGTATTCTGTGGACATGTATCTGTATCGATGCGACGAATGCCTGTATTAGTGTAGCTTACTTCCTGTACACACACATACTGCCTGCGATACTATTACTGCGTGGCCGACCCTTCGTGATCGTTAGCCTCCGGGCTTAACCGCTCTGCGGTTCTATATCAGCTTTCGGTTAAACCCCCTGGGTTTTTCAGCTTCGTCGGGAGCCTCGCTAAGCCGTGCGACTGTGTAATTAGCCTATTAGACACCTCCTCTGGCACGGCTTACTACGCTCCCGCTTTGCTCAAACCCCTGGGTTTTAATAGCTATACTGTGTGCCTGCGAGCCGAACTTAATTGCGTAGCCTTGTCAGTCACGGTTTAACTATACCCTTATTTGCTCAGCCTCTGGGTTTATCCTCTCCGAAGTTTATTAAAGTACTCTGAATTTTCTTTATGCTACGCCTAGTAGGCGGACCTAGTGTCAGCACTTTACCGCTAACTCCGTCGAGCATAGTTGCCCCGTGTACATGGCTGTGCCGTGAGCGGTAGTATGGCATTCATACGCATGCTGCAACACGTGCGTTTAGCTGTGCTGCGAGCGGTAACCACGCCGAACTTGATAGCATCTAGTGTTGTATGTTAGCTTCGCTCCAACCCTGCTTAGCTCCGCTTGAATTTTCACTTACTTGCCTGCCCGCTTGCCTAATTGATAATCTAACTATTTTCTTTCTTGATAGTTACGAAGAGTTTGAAATCTGTACTTATACTGTTTTTCAAAACTGCATCATTTCCCTGTATTCGTACCGATCTCCTATATCAATACCCTTTTTTGTATTCGTGCCAATCCCCTGTATCGGTACCATTTTCTTGTATTCTTACTGATTTTTGTATCGGTACTATTTTTTTGTATTGAGATATATGATAGTGATATCGATCATGCTATTACTTGACACCTGACTTCTGCATGCTATCACCTGAAACCTGTTTGATATCACTTATCACCTGCCACTTGATACATGACTGCTTGACCTGTGATTATCATATTTACGGGAATCCTGTCTAGATATCCTCTATTATATATACAGTGACCTGTACTTCTAGTACTTATGTACTCTTATAACTCTTGAACCTATCCTGCTCCTGCTATTCCCGTACTATGATAATTAAATAATAATAAACTATACAAAAAACAACTTACATCGGGTAAAGGGGAAGCTGATGGACTCAAGTGGTGAATATGTTTATAGTAGTATTAGATATGTTGTGCAACTCAAACTTTCGATTCTACCTGAGGGCTTCCAGGTGTTCCGCGGGGAGCGCTAACTTTCTACCTCCTGTTACATCCTGAATGGGCATAATATAAGACCCACCTCCTGTTTTCCTAGCGGCAGATTTCGGGTCAGCACCGAAACATCCTGGGCTGTGGTCCTAGGTATGTACAGGACCCACTGTAAACATAACCCATTATTTCATCATCAGTTTCTAATAACAACCTCGAATTACTCATATATGGAGGTATGTGGATGAAACGTATCCTGTATACATACTTAGATATATGGGTCGGACGAGTAATAATAATAAGATACTAATTAATAATTCATTGTTTTTTGCAATTCGTGTTGTATACATTCAGATTACGATAAAGTGAGATATAAGGCATATAGATAAGGGTTTACTTATTTGGATTATTCCTTCGAAGTACTTATCTCATGAAGCTTAATCTGGGTTGTACTGCTGGTTTTGCCGTATTTGCTTTCATCAGGTTTTAATTTGAATTTTTAGTTTTATTATTATTATATTATATATTCTTGATTTTACCACCTATATACTACTGCACAAATCTCCTGCTATTATCATATTGTACGCAACCAGTCTTTTGCTTGACATTATACCTGTATTACTGTACTTAACCTCTTGACTTGCTTACCTTTGGTTTTATACGAATTATTTGGTTACCGTATAATCAATACGTCTTACTGTTTCATACTGTTCTCTTATGTCGTTATTGTGGACAGGTCGAGGATTGCGTACTCAGCGATGGAGACATAAGATATATGATATATATATGAGGGTTTCTTGTTTGAATTATCCCCTCGAGTTGTCAATCTCATGAATCCATCTGCTGAGCTCGTATAACTGGTTTTGTCACTTATGTATATCTCATCATTTGATGCTTCTTTAATGTTCGGGTGTGTATGCTCATGACACGGTTTTTAATGCATGCTTTTGATTCAAATTAATCCATACACGTGCGCTTATCCATGCACGCCACTTGGCATTCATCAGACCACTCGCTGGGGAGTTTTTGACTCCCCTAGATCTGCATGTCTAGATCCCAGAGCTTGAACCGTGATGGACATCCAGTTGATCAAAGTGCACAACGGAAGCGTAGTGGATCAGTGGAAGACCAGTCCGGGACCTTATCCTTCTAGGCCCCTGATTGTCTCTCGAGTTTTTCTTTTGTAACTCGTGAGCACATTTTGTACTATTCTTTATTGTATATCTCTTTGTATCCTTGAAATTGCGCCTATCGGCGATGTAATATTCTTGTTCCTGTGGTAACTATAAATGTACTCATATGTTAGAATGTAAATGCACCACATACTTTCATACTCTGATTCTTACCTGTACTGATGCTTAACTTATATATATGAGGGTATTTTTGACCTATGTAAATACGTCACAGTAACGTCTCCGTATCTGCGGGATCGAGGTATTACAGGGTGGTATCAGAGCCTAAGTTCTCCATCTTCAGTACAACTAGCAGTCAAAACAATTGGTAATGAAATTGCAACTGGAACGCATGAGTTCTGGTTATAATTCAATTATAAGTGCAGAGTTATCTATTTTTTTATCGCCCTTCCTTTGATTCTTGAATCCCTCCATTTTTCACTATTTTGATTTTCATAGTCTTACACCAACTTAAGATATGAGCAGACTAGTGAGGTAGCGACATGACAGATGTAATTCTCTCTCATTCTATTCTGACATTTTTGATTCTAATACACCATATTATATATAAGATAAGCTCTTCGGCTTAGCATTTTATTCTTGTATGTATGGACGCATCATGAGGATCAATACAGGAAGTTGGGTAGTCATCACTTATATAATCAGATAGACTGTCCACTACACAAGGGGTGTCGATATGAAACGATTTTTCAGATTAGGACTTCTGTCAGATAGAGCTACAATATTATCTATTTATTATTCCAGGAATGATCTTGATCTTTTCTATCAACTTCACGGAGCTCAGGTATTTTTAAAAATGATCTGCCATAAAGTTGACATCCAGCAGACAACATTCAGGACTTATCTCAGTTAGTATGAATTATTGATCATGTCCCTTGGAGCCACAACACTTAACAGTATTTCTAGATTTGATGAGCTACGGACCAGCTAGTCTTACCAAGTGATGGTCGTGTCCTAGCCACGTGCGAGCTCAACTAGGCGTGGCTTTGCTGCACCCTGGCGCTTAGTAGTGCTGTGTTACACACTGGCTTTGTTGTGTGAACTTCGCCAAGTGCGAACCTCGCAGAGTTTTAGCTCCGCTGCATCTTAGTGCTTAGTGCCTGTGTTGCGCAATGGCCTCACCTGGCCCGGGCTTCGCTCGTGGCTAGTTTCGTCAGAGGGCTTGAGTATTCTCTAAATATTTAATCTATAGTCAGGTTATCATTAGAGGACAGTTATTATAAATTCGCAGTTATGCCTTTCAGAGTAATCAAGTCCAATATTCAAAATTTGTTATTGCTATGCTATCAGTTTCTTTACTTATTTGCGATCGAGTTTAATTTTGTTGACCCAAAGGCCCATCACTCTAGTTTTGATGATGATTAACTCATGTAGCTATAATACTAATGATCTTGTGCTTATTTAGTTTCAGATATTTGATCAAAATCTTAGTCAGTGTATAGCTTCAACAAAAGATTCGAGTCAAGTTTTGAAGCTAGCATGTGTTGATTGAAGAGCTCGCACTTCAAGATCGCATCAAGTACTCAAGAGGAGTCTAGCTCGTTGGATCAAGGTTTGGACCAAGTCAAGAAGGAGAAAAAGATTTTCAAGAGAAGATTTTAAAGAAGACTTGTGTCATGTTTGTGAGTGTTAAGACTTTGTTTTTAGATAAAATGTAAACGATAGATTAGTTGTGGATTGCTCAAGTTCATACACATACACACACAAAATTATATGTGTTTTCATAAAATAGTTTTGATTTTAGAAAATACCGTTTTGGTTTTGAGCTTCAGAGTATACATCCTTATGTTTCATGATTAGATTTTATCAAAACAAGTTTATATAGTTATATGTGTTTTGGGTTTCATCGATGCACATTGTTGGTTCAAATGTTTAGAAAAACTTATTTGGTGATTCTATATCATATGTTTAAGTTTTGTATTTAATTAAGACTTATTTTAGAGTTTATTGTCAAAACATAAATATTTCATCTTATATATGTATTGGATCATATCCATACACATTAAGCTTCAAAAGTGTTTAAAATATCTTATTTTGTATTTGAAGAAGTTTTGAAAAAATGTTTTTCAAATTGAAGATTGATTTTGAAAAGTACGGATTTTGTTTTAAGGCAAAATTTCTATATCACAAAATTAGTTCAAAAAGTTTATAAAATGTGTTGATTTTGATCACACATATTTGTACTTCAAAGTATTTCAATGAACTTATTTTATAGATTTTTAGTATGATTTTATGGTATTTTATAAGAGTATATAAAATCAAGTTTTAATCCTTAAAATTTGCTAACCTGGCCTTCTGCCGGTCGACCGAGACAGAAGTCGATTGATCGGATGGTCGACCGATGTGCACAGAAACGTGCACAACCTTGGTTGAGGGCCAGTCGATAAGGCGGTCGACGTCCAGAGAGCTTTGCTCTCTGGATCTGGCCCCGGTCGACCGGCGGTTAACCGGCAGGTCATGCCCAGGGCCACGGTCGACCGGGCGGTCGACCGGCAGGCTGTGGCCGGTCGACCGGCCGATTGACCGACAGCAGAATCTTTTGCTGAGTTGGCTTCCAACGGCTAGTTTTGATCCCCTGTAAAATGGGGTTCCCTTGGCCGTTTTAGACAAAAATTTAAGAGGGTTTCAAAGCCAGTTTTTCTCATCTCTTAGAGGTTTTCTCTACTTGTTTTAGGGCTAATATTTCCATATCAAAAGGATAGTTTTCAAGAGTGTTTTTCATAAGAGATTTGTTGAGTTTTTTACCATAACTCTATCTGTTTTTCTCACACAATCTTGAGCTTTCCATTACTATATCAATCCTCTAGGATACTTATTGTGAGAGTATTTTGGTGCTCAAAGTGTTGAGATCATTAAGTATTCATCTTTGTATTTGGGGAGTTGTAAAGATGTGGCCTCGGTAAAGAGAGTTTTGTGGTGATCAAGTGAAGTGATCACCAAGTGTTCCGACGTGTGGTTGGAGGAGTGTAAGAGGTGCGGCCTCGGCAAGCTAGTGTGCTTGCGTGTTTTGTTCTTGTGGAATAAGAGAGGGATTAGTGAGTCCAAGAGTTCTAGTGTGAACTCGTTGTAGGTGTTGCAGCACCGATGATCTTGTGGGATCGATTCTAGTGAAAATCCTTCATAGTATTGAAGGCGGGGACGTAGAGCAAGGGTGCTCGAACCTCGAAATAATTCTTCCGTGTTTGTGATTGCATCTCTTTCTCTCACTTGTGTATATATATCTTGCATGCTTATCTTATTTATCTCTTATATGCTTGATATATCCTGTGCTCAATTGATATATGCTTGGGATTGTTTGCTCACACTTGTATTCAACCAAGAGAGCATAGTGGCACCTCAACTTTTAATCTAGAGGAATCTTGAGGAGATAGTCCAGAGCTCTTCACGGGAATTCGGCTACACTCTTGTGTATTATTGTGTGTTAGCTTAATAGCTTTAGTTTGTATAAGTAAGTTTTTAATTCCGCATCATTATCATTAGATTAGCTTGTACATCTATTCACCCCCTTCTAGGTGTATTTTCAATTGGTATCAGAGCTTGGTTGCTCTTGATTTGGGTCTAATAACCTTGAGTTAAAGATCCTCATTTAGCTAATCACAATATTTGCTTGTACACTTATATGGATTTCATGACACCTCCTATATTTGACATTCTAACATCCAAACTCAGAAAGTTAAGATGTCCATGTACCTAAAAAGCCCTAAATATTCATGTTTATCTTGCCACCATTAAGGATTCATATTTTGTTAATGACAAACATCTTGAGACTAACACAAAAGCCATCCATGCTTTAAAATCTACCCTAAATGATTAATATTTATCTAGGGTTGCTAACTTTGATTCGACTTTTGCAGTATGAAAAACACTTGTATCGCTTGGTGAACAAAAGCAATACTATATGGGGAGTGATTCGGATGATGGAAGCGATACTTCTAACATATGCTACATGGTCCAAGGGGATGACCCCCTTGAGGTAAATTTTGAATCCGAGCTGGAAGAAGATATTGACATGCCCTATGATGAGCTTGCATCTTTTTGTCAAAAGCTTCTTGAAAAATAGATTTATTAAAAATTGAAAACGATAAGTTGAAAAAGAAAAACACTTCTTTGTTAAAAGAAAATGATTCCTTTAAAAATAAATTGAATGTGTTTCAAAAGAAAATGAATTTTAAAAAAGGAGAAATATTTCTTGTCTTCAAAATTAAATGACATTTATGAAGGAAATAATTCTTTAAAAAATAAAATTATTTTGGTGGAAAAAGAAAAAGAGATTATTTTGAAAGAAAATAACTTTTGAAAAGAAAAATTATTTTAAAAGAAAAGAAAACAATTCTACAAAGAAAAAGATTGTGATTCTCATGCTCATGTCTCTTCTTCCAAAATTAATAATGATATTTGCATTATGAAGAAGAATATTGATTGTTTGGGCTCAACTTTGAGCCAATGTACTTTAATCACTCTAAATTGGAATCTATGTTTCACAAGAAATAAATTTCATACATGCATGCACATCCTACACGGAATACCTCATGTACACTATGATCACACCCATCTCATATGTATGTTAGTGTGTACACATGTACACATTGTGGCCGCAAAGGCCATCTTGCAAGATTTGCTTTGATAGATAAATTCTATAAATTTTGCAAATAATTATATTTGGGTTCTTATAATACTCCTCCTTATGGACTCAAAAAAGAATGAGTACCAAAATTCTCACCTCTTGTGTTTGATATAGGCATGGGCTCTCACATGACATGAGAGATATGGTGCCTGGTGGTGGATGCATGAGCTAGATGGACATACCTAATTGTTGCATCGCTATCAGGAAATTTGGTGGGAGGACCACCTGGTTTGGAGACCTAGAATTGGTCATTGGTTTTTTGGTAACTATCGCTAAACTCCCACTTTTGTTTACATGCTTTTGCAATTAATGATTTTTAGCATGTTTTGATAAATATTCATTATATTAAATGTAATGTTATTAGACATGTGTTATAATAGATAGTCTTTGAGATACACATATTCATATGAATTCATATTTTGTGTTCTCACTATTTTTAACTACTATGCATATGCTAGTTCTAAAACACATGCATTTGACATAATGATCATGTTTGTTTTGTGATTCATGTGGTGATTACTTATTTAGATGTAGTTTCGTTAAAACTGTATTTATACTTATACAACTAGGGAGCTACACTTGATTATTATATGTTTGTTCTTCATTGCTCATTTTTTACTTATTACATGTACACGTATAACCTAGTTTTGATGATTCTTTCATTATACATGTTTTCCCTATTTTTGTACATGTTTTGCTTCATGTAATGTTATCTCTGTCTAAAACTAATAAATATATATATATGTATACCCTTGAGTCACTTGCCTTCATGCAAAATTCAATTATGGACTCGTTTATGTTTAGGATATGTATTTGTTGGCCAAAGGCCTTCTACTCTAGTTTTGATGATGATTAACTCATGTAGTTATGTGTACTAATAATCTTGTGATTTTAGTTTCAGATCTTTATTCAAGATATTAGTAGGTGATTAGCTTCAACAAGATGGTTTGGAAGCTTTCACATGGTGATCCAGAGAGCCCGAGCATCAAGATCTACATTGCACTCGTGGAGTCTAGCTCGGTGATCACGGAGTTTTGGATCGAGTCGGCTTGGAGACGGCGCTCTACAAGAAGACCTCGGTACCTAGTTTAGTTTTGTGTTTAGATCCATTTGTAAAGATTGAATAGTATGATATGCTCAAGTTTACAACACCACAACGTTTCATGTTTTGATTTTGGTTTTCGGTTTGATTGGTTTAACCGATCTTGGTTTTCATGAATAGATAAGTATCAAACAAGTTTACATTGTTTGATTATATTAGATATGTTCTATATACATGTAGCTTCATATCCTAGACAAACTTAATTTGATGATACCTATTCATGTGTTTAGGTTTTGTGTTTTAACAAAACATATTTTGGAATAAGACAAAAAAACAATGATATGTATATTTTCATGTATGTTGGACCTATGTCCATATGCAACATGCTTTAAAATGCTTAAATATCATGTTTTTGTATTTGAATGAGTTTGGAAAAAAATCGATGGATGTCATAAAAAAAAAAATCTAAGTTGGAAAAATACGGGTTTTGATTTTCGGCATATTTCCTTAACACAAAAATGGTTCAAAATGTTTGAAATTTGTGTTGAAACACAAGTTTGTATTTCAAGGTATAATGATAAAACTATTTGTGTGGAATTTTAGAGATTTTATTGGAATTTTTAAGCCATTAAAAACCTAAGTTTTCAATCCCTAATTCTGAACTGCCAGGCTCTGGCGGTCGACCGTGCGGTCGAACGGACCAGAAGCCAGTCGACCGTAGCGGTCGACCGGACGAGTACAGATACGTGCACGCAGCCAGCCCATTGAGCCGGTCGACAGAGCGGTCGACCGACTGTGAGCAACCCACTCTCGGGTTGCTCCGGTCGACCGGCCAGAGAGCCGTTGCCTCTTGGTTCAGGGCGCGGTCGATCGGGCGGTCGACCGGTAGCTGCTAACGGTCAAAAATTGACCGTTGGCGGTCGACTGGATGGTCAAATCTGACCATTTTGGGCTGAAACGGCTATATTTTAAAGAGGATATAAAAACCCCATTTGTGACCAGTTTCACTAAGAATTTTTGGGCTAAAATTTCTGAGCTTTCTCTAGTGTTTATACAAGTTGAAAAGAGTTTCTTGTGCCAAAAAAATCAATCTTTACTATTTTTAAAAGTGTTTCATTATTTCAAAGAAAAATAGTCTTTGGGAATTTGTTTTGGTCTAATCATTCTAAATCTTTGTGGAGATTTCCCAAGTGATTTTTTTGTTTTAAACACTTTGTTTTTCACACTTGAGCTTCATTCTATCCTATCTATAGGGTTTTTGGTTGTGGAAAAAGAGATTGGTTTGTGATCTTTTGATCACCAAGTTGTAAACCCTATTTTTGCTTGGTTGTGCCTTTCCTCATAGTGTTGAGGAGGTTGTGCAAGTGGGTTGCATCCCTCTAGTTGTGAGGTGATCCTTGTGTAGCTTTGTGCTTATCCCTCAAGTTGTGAGGTTGATTGTTTTGGTTGGCTTGGTGCTTTGCCTCTAGTGAGAGGTTATGTTGTAAAGAGAGGAAGGTTCACCTAGAGGGGGGGTGAATAGGTGATGGCTAATCTAATGGTCACTTAATGCCAAATGATGCAAATAATGCGGAAGTAAAAACAATTATGACCTAATTAAAACTCTTACACTAAACACTATGTATAACACAAGAGTATTGCCGAATTCCCCGCGAAGGGCTCTGGACAAGCTCCTCTAGATTCCCCTTGAATGGGTTGAGGTGCGCGTTGGCTCTCTTGGTTGAATACAAGTGTTAGCAACAATCCCACGCAAGTAATCAATTAAGCACACATTTTATATCTAGCATATAAAGATGAGCACAATAAAAGTATGCAAGATATAAAAGAGACAAAGAGAGAGAGAGAGTGAGCAATCACAAACACAAGGAATTTGTTTCGAGGTTCGAGCACACTTGCTCTGCATCCCCGCCTTCGACACACGAAGGATTTCCACTATGCAAGATCCCAATGGATCCTCCTCGGTGCCGCAACACCTACAACAGTCCTCGACTCTCTAGTCCCTTACACACCGCAAGCCCACCGGCTCGCCGAGGCCGCACCTCATTAACAAGAGTTCGCACCCGAACCCTAAACAACCACGAGCAACCTTGCCCGTCTCCTAAAGAACAAAGAAAAGATCTTTGGTGATCTAAACACTTGATCACCAATTACAAACTCTCACAACAACACTCTATAGGTAGATATAGCAATGGAAAGCTCAAGTGTTTGTGTGAGAAAACAAGGATGAAAGCTATGGTGAAAAACTCAAGAAATTTCTTTTAACACACTCTAAATAAAACTCCCTTTAGATTGGAAGATTAGCTCTCTATTTTGTGGAGAAAAACCTTCTGAAAGAATAGAAAAAACTGGCTCTAAAGGTCTCCAAAATCTTGGCTCAAAACAATGACCAAACCCCCAAATTTATAGGCCAAAAAAATATAGCCGTGGGGTCTGTCAGAGCTGCCGGTCGACCCGTGCGGTCGACCGCAACGGTCAGAAATCCGACCGTTGGAGCCACGTCGACCTCCTGGGTCGACCGACCCACTGGAGCTGAGAGTCTAACTCTCTGTCGTCGACCCGTACGGTCGGCAGAACTTTCCAGAGAGCTCTGCTCTCTGGAGCGGTCGACCCGTACGGTCGGCCGTCCTCCAGTGCACAAAGGCGTGCACATCTGTGCACGTCGGTCGACCGGTCCGGTCGGCCGACTCCAGGATTAGTCGACTTAAAAAAGGCTACTAGTCAACTTATCCGAAGCCTGAAACTGTTTCTCGGGATTAAAAGGTTAGTTTTTGGCTCAAATGAAATCCCATAAAATACATAAAAAAACTACAAAAATAGTTTACCAATATACTTTGATAATCAAACATGCTTGCACAAAATCAAGGCATGTTATAAAAGATTGGAACTATTTTTGTAACTTGAAAATATTTAGCTCATGATAAAAACTATTTTTCCAAACAATATTTTCCAAATCTTTATCAAATACAAATACAAAACAAGATATACTTTTAAGGCAAAGTGTGTATGGATATGATCCACTACACAATCAAGATGAAATATCTATGTTTTGACATTAAGCTCTAAATAAGGTTTGGTTGAAACATATAACTTTGAATACCAAAAACCAAAACTATGTTTTCCAAATGAAAGTCTTTTCTAAACTGAAAATTCTTTTATGAAAAGACAATTTAATCAAAGAGTGGTGTGTGATATTACTTGAGCAATCCACCAACTATCTATCCTTTACATTTTAACTAACAAAAAACAAAATCTTACACCTAGACACAAGTCTTCATTCTTGAAGTCTTCACTTGAAGGCTTCTCATCTTCTTGACTTGGTCCAAGCTTGATCCAAAAGCTCCTTGATCACACCGTGCTAGCTCCAAATCTTGACATTTGATCCTTTGTTGAGCTATGCACCTACTAAGATCTAATAATGAATCTGTCACTAATTAAACACAAGATCATTAGTAAACATAACTTCAT
This sequence comes from Agave tequilana, assembly GCA_038442645.1. Classification (NCBI taxonomy): domain Eukaryota; kingdom Viridiplantae; phylum Streptophyta; class Magnoliopsida; order Asparagales; family Asparagaceae; genus Agave; species Agave tequilana. Next base: position 155,940 of record JAVJIF010018553.1, read on the forward strand.
GAGTTGATCATCATCAAAACTAGGGTGATAGGCCTTTGGGCCAACAATCTCCCCCTTTTTGATGATGACAAAACTCATGAGGTTATATATGCATGGATTAAATAAAGCTTTAAAGAAGCTCCCCCTTAACTCATGCATAGAAATAAGCAATAAGATATGGCAATGAAGCACATGAATATGTATGCAAGTATGGAGATAAAACATGCAACAAGCAAAATTAAATCTTTTCTCCTATTGCAATACAAAACATATATATGCATAATAACAAGGAAGACAACCCTTAAGCAATGAAAACATGCATATAAACTCAAATACTTCTCCCCTTTTTGTCACTCATCAAAAAGGGTTCAAAGTAAAAAGCAAATCAAACAAAATTTCTCCCCCTTTTGTCAAAAGCAAAGAGATCAAGAAGGGGTAATACAAATCAATCAATAAAGATTTATATGCGATATACATCATGAAGAGGAAGAGCTAAAGGTTAGCTTCCCTACACATATGCATTAATGAAGAAAGGGATGACAAGCCCTAACTCACATACACATATTATGTAATGCATAAAGGAGATGTGAAGCCCCCCTACACACGTATATCATATAAAGAAGAGTTGTCAAGCTCCTCAATTATAATATACAACATGAATCTATATGTAAGAGAGGATGTTAAGCTCTCTTACATATAGGAAATACAAATCAAAAATTTTGAATTTTTCTTTATCAAAACAAAAATTTGAACTTTCTAAAAAAAAACATATCAAAGCAACAAATTTTTTTTTTTTATTTATTTTGATATCAATCTTGAAAACATATTGCAATAATTACCAATTGAAATTTGAATTAAGCTTAGCATATACAATGTGCTATAAGAGTGAGAGATCATGTAAATCAAGCACAAATAGATCATATATGTATGAAGAGATAATACCAATAGAAATTGATATAATTAAATTTGAAAGCATTCTACATACAATCAAAATACGAGTATATAAAATCATATTGATACCAATTGAAAATATCCAATGATCAATTAAAGCGTAAGCTTATCATATACTCTACCAAATGAAGAGATTGCACTAGTTAATATGAAAATGTTTTAAAACTAGTACGAAAATCCTTCAAGCAAGGAATAAAGCAAAAATGTCAATTAAATCTCAATATTCCTTTAAATCATCACACATTTTTTAATAAAAACAAAATCTATATTTCAAGATACATGTATGTTTTGACAACACAATAAGTATACATACATATCTCTTAAACACAATTGAGTCCATATAAATAGATTTACATAAAGGCAAATGACTCAAGAGGTATACATGTATATCTTAAAGTTGGCAAAATACACATATACATGAAATGAAAAAACACATGATCATAAATCAAATCCAAAAAATGGGAATACAAGTTTAAAAAGTATGTATCATCAAAACCAAGCAATACAAGCACATTCATGGGTCAAATAAGCATTCAAGCACAAATATAAATAGATTTATTTGTGGCCCACGATATGTACAAGTAT